>CABHPH010139476.1:9202-30569 GCA_902168325.1 Peromyscus nudipes
TTTTTTTTTTTTTTTTTGGTTTTTTTGAGACAGGGTTTCTCTGTGTAGCTTTGCGCCTTTCCTGGAGCTCACTTGGTAGCCCAGGCTGGCCTTGAACTCACAGAGATCCGCCTGCCTCTGCCTCCCGAGTGCTGGGATTAAAGGCGTGCGCCACCAACGCCCGGCCCAGATATTTCTTTCTTTCTCCCTTCCCCCCTTTTGGTTTTTTTTTTTGAGACAGGGTCTCTCTGTGTAGTCCTGGTTGTCCTGGAACTCACTCTAGACCAGGCTGGCCTTGAACTCAGAGCTCTGCCTGCCTTTGTCTCCCAAGTGCTGGGATTAAAGGTGTGCGCCACCACACCAGGCTAAGGTTCTGTGTTGTAACTGGATACAGCAGAAAGGCTGTTGGGTCTACTAAGGATGTCTGTGCGGACAGGTCGATTTCAGCATGCCTACACGCATCAGAGTCCCTGTTACTCCAGGCTTGTTAGCCTCCGTGTGGGTGCTGGGAGTTGAACCCAGGTGCTCTGGAAGAGCTGCCAGCGCTCTAACCACTGATCCACCGTTTCGGTTCTCAGATCTTTCTTGATAATAACCATGTGATAACCAGCTATGCCATGTCAGGGCTACCACAGCCCATGGGTCAAGGTCAACTCCAGCACTGTTTTGCTCATTTCAATAGCCGTTGCTCACAGCTTGAAAGAGCTCACAGCTTGCCACCATCTTGGACTCTGTCCAAGATCTGTTAAATCAGCCTGGCCCCCTCCACTGGACATCGCTTAAAGCCACAGGGTTAGGCTCAGAGCAGCGTGTGTGGGGGATGGTAAGACATTCAGGAACTCAGGAGCATGGACATAAGGGCTGAGTGGGAATGTGGGGAGATGGGGGTGCAGGGAGATGGGAAAATGGGGAGATGGATGGGTCATGCAAAGCGTAGACCAGTAGCATTTGTCAAGGGAATGATACTTTCTAATGGTTCCTTAGGAAAACAAGGAGCTCCTGAGAGGCTAGCAAGGCCTCAGCCTGCAGGCATAGCCAACCTTTTAACATTGTGACACGGCATGGTCAACCACAAAGTTCAAGATCAAGAACTGAATGACTGAGTTATTTTTTTAAAAAAGCACAACAACCTGCTAATATTTGAGGAGTTTGTGTTGGTCTACCTTTCTTAGCCATCACTGGCTGCACAGGTCGGAAAGGCCAGGGGGAGATGGGTGTTACAGATAGTAGTAAATTACAGACTGAATATAAGAGCAACTGAAATTTTGGTCATCAGATGCTGTTCTAAGCATTGAAAACCATCTTAACTGGGGCTGAAGAGGTGGCTCAGCAGTTAAGAGCACTGGCTGCTCTTCCAGAGGTCCTGAGTTCAATTCCCAGCACCCACATGGTGACTCCAGACCATTTATAATGGGATCTGATGCCTTCTTCTGGTGTGCAGACATACATATATAGACAAAACTCCCATACACATAAGTAAATAAATCTCCTAAAAAACTGTCACTGTCATAATCTCTACAAGGTAGGGACTCACCTGCTTTTTCAGGTGAGAAAAGGGAAGCACAGAGAGGTGAACTGACTTCTCCAAGATCACACAGTACTTGGAGAAAAGAAATCGAGATTTAGACAAAGGTCGCCCACTTCTCACAATTCATCCGGCTCTGCTGAATTTTTTGAGGCTGAGGGAAGCAGTCTGTTCGAGGCCTATGGATCTGATTAACCCTGACGTCTCTGTGCAGAGCTAGCTTCTAGAGGCACTGTCGATGGATACTGGATTAATGAGTGCATTTGAAGGATGTACTTGGCCTAGCTTTGCAGGGAGATGGGAGGGAGGAAAGGTTACTGACTGAGAATGGAAGGTCTTGGCTAGAGAATGTGGGGATGAAAGGTTGGAAAGGGAGGACTCAGGGGGAATCAGGCTAGTGGAGCAGGTGGGAGGGGGTGTCACTAACGCACAGTTGTCTGTGAGTCATTACCTCAGCGGCCTGTGGGCTCATCCCCAGCTCCCCATGTGAGAGTCACACAGCACTCACTTGTTCTTCGGATTTGGATGGCGAAGCGAACAGGCTTGCAAACTTCTCACATGCTAATTAAGAAACTAATTAAAACCCATGAGTTCTTAAGGACATATGGTTTATTTAAGGTTGATCCAAGATTGATGTTGAGTTAAACAATGTTCTAATAAATCATAAAATAAGTTGACTTTAATAATACTGGCACGGAGTCTCAGTGTGCAGGATCGGTTCATGGGAATTCATTCTTTTATTTGAGATATGATAGAAAAGAAATGATGTAGACACAAGGGTCTCAGGACCTTTTCAAGGCAGTTCCCTCCTCCTTGAATCCCACAGCAACTCTGCTGGGCATATGTGCTCAGAATGCCCATAGAACAGGAAACGAATAATCAAAAGAGGTTAAGAGCTGTGCAAGGTGGCACATACCTTTAAGCTCAGCACTTGGGAGGCAGAGGCAGGCAGATCTCTGTGAGTTCAAGGCCAGCCTGGTCTACAGAGTGAGTTCCAGGAGAACCAAGGGCTACACAGAGAAACACTGTCTTAAAAAAAAAGTTAAGGGATTCAGTGAATGTGCAAAAAAACTTAGAAACTTAGGGGTTGGGAAAAGTACCTGCTGTGTAAGTGTGAGGGCCTGAGGCTTGATCCCAGAATCCACATTAAAACAAAGCTGGGTATGAGCCAGCTATGGTGGCACATTCGAGAGGCAGAGACAAGCCTGTGAGCTGGTGGCTAGTCTGTCTACATAGCAAGTTCCAGGACAGCCAGGACTATGTAGAGAGACCTTGTCTCACAATGAAACAAAACAACAATAAAAAGCTGAGTGTGGTGATGTGTTATAATCCCAACACTGGAGAGGCCGAGATAGGTAGATTCACAGGACTCACTGGCCAGCCAGCCTAGCCTAATTAGTGAGGATCAGTACCAGTGAGAGACCCTGCCTCAAAAAACAAGGTGTGTAATGTCTGAGGGAAGAGCCACATCTTAGGTTGACCTCTGACCTCCACACTAATGCCATTCTCCCCCCCCCAACACATATAACATGATGGGGGTGGAAGGAAGAGAGTTTGAGACGGTGAGTAAGAGGAGAAAGAATATTAAAATATGTGCTGGTCTGGTGGTGGCATACACCATTAATCCCAGCACTTGGGAGGCAGAGACAGGTGGACCTCTGTGAGTTTGAGGTCAGCCTGGTCTACACAGTGAGTTCTAAGACAGCCAGGGCTATACAGAGAAACCCTGTCTGGAAAAACAACAACAAAATTAAAATAAAACTAAATAAAAATGCAGTCTTCGTATCATCTATACTTACAAGCAACATTCCATCAGTTTTCTGTATTCTGATCCTTAGAAGAGAGTCATTAGGTCCAGCTTCCGCTCAGTGAGAGGGGACCTTGCAAGGCTGGGAATGGCAGGACTCCCTGGGGACCATTTTAGGGTTTCCCCATGGGTGCCTTTTCTTCTGGATCAGCCACATCTTTGCTTCTTGTCTCTCCTTACTTCCTCACCCTCCGAATAGGATCACTTTATGAACTTGGTAAGCTGCAATGTGGCCAGTTTGGGGCGATTTATGTCTCCTATAGACAGAGGCATTGAACTACTTAGGAAATCAGGAAGTGGAAAATGATTATAAAGGGATCCAATTACTTTCACTGCCAGAGTAATGTAAAAATGTAACATGAAAAAATGGACTTAATTGGTGAAAAATTAATTAGACAATTAAACTTATTTCTACTTAAATACATTTGGGTGTTAATTGGTAATCTGCTTAAGGTTTATGTGAAGGTGGGTTTGCTGGTTTGACTCTGTCCTAGGAGAATGGTCTCTGTCTAGTTTGCTATGAACACTGCAGGTCTTGCTGAGAAACCAAGGCCGGTTCATTGTTCCTCTCCAGAAAGGACCAGCGGGGTCAGACTGCCCCAGAGGGCAGAGAATCATTTGTTTGGGAAGCCCAAGATGGAATTCTGCTCCTGCCTCAGGTCTTTTCTAGGAAGGACAGCAAACTCCAGGAGGGCACAGCTTGGCAAGCGGGAGACAGAGGGGCTCAAACTCTACTGCTGGGCAAGAAACTAAAAAGAAAAAAAAAAGCTTTAAAAAATATTACATTTGTGTGTGTGTGTGTGTGTGTGTGTGTGTGTGTGTGTAGGGGGTGTTTCTGGTTTTCTTGAAAATTTACTTAACCTCTCTCGATGATTTCTTTCCTCGTCTATAACGTGGGCTTCTGGCACACTCACCGGGCTGAGGAGGTCAGAGAATGACTTGTCTGTGTTTGTTCCCTTTCCACCATCTGGGTTCAGGAGATCCAACTTAGGTTGTCCGATTGGTAGGAAACACCTTTACCCCCTGAGTCATCCTGCCCTCCACACTCAACACGGGCCATGTCATTGGGGTAGGTAGGGTAGAGAGAAAGAAATTGCAGACCGGAAATGAGATCTGCACACTAAAATGCAACAAGTCTGCCTTAACTGCATCCTAGAAGGGTCTGGGAACTTCAGGGAATCACTGACAGCCGAGTGAGGGCAAAAGAGCCAAGTATGAATGAATGAATGAATGAATGAATGAATGGTGGTGTCCCTCTCCCACCAGACTCCCTCTGCTCCCTGGCAGGAGACTAGAAGCTCCCAAGAGGCAATACCTAGCAAACCTGAGGATGGTGTTCTTCAGTGAAAAAGTCTACACGCCTTCCAATAGTGTCACCTCTGAGCAGTGAGAGGTCACCACTTCACCCAGACCCAAGGGCGTCCCACCAGCTTCCAGGATCACCCTCTCCTGGACGGCTCAGCTAGGACTCACCAGCCATGTGAGGAAAACTCTGTGTTGAGAAAGAGACTAAAAACAACAGACGAGAGGGCTGGGATGCAGCCTAGTGGGTAGCGTGCCTGTCTAGCATGCCTAAAGCTCTGAGTTGGATGTCCAGCACCAGGTACACGCCCCCAAGCTAGTGAGGTGGAGGCAGGAGGATCAGACCTTTAAGGTCATCCTTGGCCACATATTGAGTTTGAGGCCAGCCTGGAATACATGAGATGAGAATCTATCTAAAATAAAAATGGACAAAAAGGAAAGATACCATTCAAGGAACAAAAGAAAAATGGTAATTTTTCTCAGAGGCAAGAAGATCTCTCTCTCTCTCTCTCTCTCTCTCTCTCTCTCTCTCTATATATATATATATATATATATATATATATATACACACACACACACCTTTATATATATATATATATATATCTCTTTCTGCTCAGATGTTACTTCATCAGAAAGACTTCTCCTGGCCACTCACTCTAAAACAGTATCTCTTATCACTATATCTTATTTCAGTAGGAGAGAACAGAGGCAAAGAGTTGAGAATAAATTGAAATAAGTAATACAGAAACTTTCCCCAGAACTGAAGAGTCCTTTGAGTCTCAAGCACAATGAAGGAAAAGAGACACCAAGGCCATTGTGACGTTCCAGAATTTAAGGACAAGGATCCTAAAAGCTTCCCCAGAAATAAAACAGTGAGTTTTTTTCCCTAAAGGATCAGCTATCAGAATGGCCTCAGACTGCTCCATAAGAGCATCTCAGAGAGTAGTGCGAGGTCCCAGAAGCCCAAGAAGATGGCTGGAGCTCACTGAGTGGCCAAGGCTGACCTTGAACCACCCCTACCTCCCGATCTGCCGTTCTGTTCTCTGCTCAGTTATCTGTGAAGTACTCCAAGGAAATGGAGGGAATGTTAGACATGCAATTTCTCAAAGACTTGCTGTCTCCTCTCTTGGAATAAATCAAGAAAGAGGGTGACAGGGGACCCCAAACCAGGCAAATAGCAAAAGAAAGTCTTAGGACATAGGAAAGCGAAACGTCCAGCCCAGACTACAGGGGACAGAGGGAGATGGTAGATCTCTGAGAAAAAGTGGGCTGGGTGAATGACCCAGATTCTTGGGTGGGTGGAAACACTGAGGCTGTTGTAAAGTCTAAGACAACTATCTGACATTCGGAATATAAAGCAAAAAACCCACAACAAAAATGGAATCACCATCACCACCAACGAGCAGCCCAGGGTGCTGGGAAGTTGTCTCAGCAGTTAAGAGGACTGCTTTTGCAGAGGACTGGAGTTCGGTGCCCAGCATCCCCATCAGGTGACTCACAACTACCTGTAACTCCAGTGCCAGGGGGTCCGATGTTCTCTTCTGGCCTCTGTGTCTACCTGCAGTCACAGGTATACAAACTCACATACATATATGCTGCAAACTTACAAAGGAAAAAAAAAACCAACAACGCAGCTCACTGTTAACTTTAGTTACAACAAAAAAGTATTCAAGGCTGGAGTTGTAGCTCAGTGGTGGAGTTCTTGCCTAGCATGCATGATGCATCAGGCCCTGGGTTGGAGAGTCAGGGCAGGGAGGGAGAGAGAGTGCCACTGTAGAAAACATTAGCTGTTAATTTATGCAAGAGTCATAATCATACTGAGTAGAAGAGAAAGTTACTCATCATTGGTACATCACAAGAGCAGACAGGGTCCAGGCTTGTCTTTAGACACAGGAAGGTAAACACTAGAAAATATGTCCAACAGCGTGATATTGGTCACTCCGAGTCCAAGAGAAAGTAAAATAAAGTGTTTTTCAGTGCTTTTGACTTTTTTATGTTGTTTTTTGACAGGTCCCCATGTAGCCCAGGCTGGCCTGGAATTCACTAAGCAGCAGAGGCTGATCTTGACCTGCCTTTACCTTCCAAGTGCTAGGGTTATAGGATACTCTGCAATTATCACACTGAGAACTTGGGGTTGGGGATTTAGCTCAGTGGTAGAGCGCTTGCCTAGCAAGCGCAAGGCCCTGGGTTCGGCCTCAGCCCAGGAGGGGAGGGCGGGGGGCGGGGGGCGGGGGGGGGGAGAAATTATCACTCTGAGAAACATCAAAATGAAGTTGGAAAGCTCTGATGTGAAGACAGGCATTCTCAGTTCCTAAGACCTGCCAATGGGGACCAAAACAGAATCACAGAATCACTGCTGGGGAGACCACTGCTCCCCAAGTCTGGTCAGGCTGGGAAGGCTGTCCAGGTCTGGGATCTAGCCTGGATGATGATGTATGCCTTCAGGGGTGGTGGGCAATGAACTAGAGTTGAAGGACATAGTTTTAAATCTCATTTCAATGTTTCTCATGTCAGAAAGCTTTGCTATTATTTTTAAAGTTTATCTTTGTGTATGTGCATGTACGCATGCATGCGTGTGTGCGTGCATGCCTGTGTGTGCCCATGCGCAGGCACAGGTACACGTGTGGGCATGCTTATGAAGCCCAGGCTAAAGCCTTTCCTGTTGTTTTCAGGTGCTCTGTCCACCTTAGTTTCTTTCTCTCATCAGCATGATGCTCACCGAGCAGGTTAGTGTGACCGGCCAGCAAGTTTCTTCCTCTTCAAGGTGGGATTACAGCTGTGCCCCATACCTGACGGCTTTTTTTTTTTTTAACATGGGTTCTAGGGGATTGAATTTAGGCCCTTATCCAAACACCTTACTAACTGAGTCACCGCCGCAGCCCAACCAATCGGTTGTTTGAGACAGCGTTAGGTCTCAATCAAACTCACTATGTAGCTGAGGGTGACCTTAAACTCCTGATCCCCCGGCCTCTCCCCACAAGTGTGAGGCACACAGGTGTACAGCTGTGTACTCCCATGCCTGGCTACTGAAAACAACACATCTTCAAGTCCCCAGACACCCACCACCACCAGGGCTAACGTTAGACACCACAAAAATACCATCTTGTCCTTGAGGGTTGAGGAGGGACGGGAGTCAGTCTCTTCACCGTTAAAGCCGGACTCATTCAGTTATTCAACAGCTATTTCTTGAGTACCTACTGTGTGCAGGAGCCTGGCATGGGGCTGGGGAAATGCTGCATTGGTCTGTTGCTGGGCTCCAAGTGGCCAGATGGACAGAGCAGATGGAGGAGGGGGGGATGGGGACTCGGGGACTCTCGGGCATGTGGCAAAGGCCCAAACTCAAGGCTTGTGTTCTGGTGGGGGAGGGGTCCCTGGTGTCCCTTTCACCAGCATGGATAGGACTTTGGAGGATGATCTTCAGAGGACTGGAGTCTGGTTTTGGAGGAGGGGACCTTGATAGGGACTGCATGGTATGTGTCCCACGGGCTTCTGTGGCTATTTTGGGAGGCTGAGGGAACTTTAGGAAGTGAGGCCTACCCCGGAGGAAGCAGGTCACTGGGAGTAGGTTCTTTGTGGCCACCTCACCCTTGGCTCCTTCCTGGTTCTCTCTCTGCTTCCTGGTTGATCAGGTGATCATGAAGTGAATAGCACTATGTAACCACTTTGCACCCAAACACATGGGGTCATGTGACCATGGACAGACGCAGGCGAATCTCAGGGCCAGACTCAATCTTTCTTCCCCAAGTCTGACTATTCCAGATAATTTGGTCACAATGACAGAAGAATAACAAATATAAGCTCTAGAAAATGTCTAGGCCATTCATTCCTTTTGCAATTCATGAATCAGTGACATTCCTAAACCAACTCTGTGGGCCAATAGCCTTAGCAGCTCTTTACTCACCATGTGAAGATACAGCAAAGAAACTTCGGGGTGGGGGGACCCTCAACTCATACCTACTGCTACGTCACAACAAAAGCAAGAATTAAAATCTCAAATACAAGACAGTCATTAAAAGATTTTTAAGGATGGCGTGTGTGTGTGTGTGTGTGTGTGTGCACACGCGCGTCTGTGTCTGTGTGTCTGAATGCCACAGCATGCACGTGGAGGTCAGAGGACATCTTGTGGAGTCGGTTTCTTCAGCCACCTTTGTGTGGACTCGGGGAATTGAACTCAGGCCGTCAGGCTTGCACAGCAGGTGCTTTTACTGGTCAGCAGCCCTACAACAGTCTTTTAAGCTGCATACGTTTAATGTCTTTCATGAAAGAAAACCAAAACAAACCACTACTTGAGCCTTCTTTTCTGATTGTCACTCACACAGTTCCTCCGTGACACCTGGTGCGGTCTCACACCTAAGCTCTAGTGGGTTTAAAGGCCTCCCCTGTCCACGGCTCCTGTCCCAGGCTGGGCGCCCCCCAGCCGATTCTTCAGGTTTTGCTTCTGCACCAGGGTGGGCTCAGGTAAGCCGGGAACAGAATTTAGACCAGCTCTTGCCATCATGAAGTAAGAGAAAAACTGTAGGGAGTGCCCTGGAGTCAAGACGGAGTTCGCTTTCCTCACACCCTCAACCTAGCTTCCTTCCCAGCTGTGGTCTGGGATTTCGGCCCCAGGGTCCTCCCTGAGGCCCTGCTCCACCAGGCCTTCCTCTCCTTGACTGCTGGAAGCCTTGGACTTTGCTCACATCCCATTTCTTTCTTTCTGTTTTCCCTTAAATCCTTTTTTACATTTCTTTATTTCATTTCATGTGTATCTGTGCACGGTGTGCATGCCTGGTATTCTCGGAGGTCAGAAGAAGGCACTTGGGGCCCCTCGGAGTCAGCTGAGAACACACCGGGACACCGAGTTCTCCACACGAAGGAGATTTATTACCTGGAGCGATAAAGGAGGGGGGTGCCACTGGACTGGACAAAGGCAGACAGCAAGCCGCAGGAGTGGTTTTTAAGGAGAAAAGGGCAAAGTCTGGGCTTGGGTGAGTTGATAAGTTCCTATTGGACAGGTTAGCCAGTGTAGTCAAATAATGAATTTTGATTGCAGGATCTTGGTGTTTTGTCTCAGGAATGAGTCCAGTGGCCAAATAAGGGAATGGACCTTGGGGTCAGCTTTAGGAATGTAACCTAACAGTTTAGCAAGGGAGAGGGAAGGAGAAAGGGTAAAACCTGTTTATGTCGTGTTTGCCTGCTCCAGCCTGTCAGAGAACCCTTCAGACATTGGAACCTCTGGAACTGGAGTTATGGGTGGTTGGGAGGCACGATGTGGGTGCTGGGAATTGAACCTGGGTCCTCTGCAAGAGCAACTGCTGAGCCATCTCTCTAGCCCCGCATTCCCATTTCTCCAGCGTCTCCCTTGGCTCGGACACTAGAATCTGTTGGCTCCTGGCTGCTTGCAAAGCAGCTCTTCTCCACTCTCTTCCTTCTGCCGTGAGGACGTAGAAGTCTCTTTCAGGGTCTTTTCCAAATCCCCAGGGATCTCACTCCGGACCATCCCCAGCTTCTATCCTCAGCATCCCGTTCTCTTCCCTGCTTCAGCCTGAGGTTCATGCTCTAACCAGCATTTCCAGGCTCCTCCTAGACTTTCCTAGGCACCTGAAGTGATGGGCTGCAAACAGGGTACTTGCTTCCTCTAAACCTGGTCCACCCTGTACCCCGAATGCCTTCCTTCGGAGGCAACCTCGGCACTTCCCCTTCATCCCTCCCCTGGTTGCTTCAGCCTGGTGGTGCTCACCTTCAATCCCAGCCCTGAGGAGGCAGAGGCAGGTGGATCTCTGTGAGTTCCAAGACAACTAGAGCTGTGTAGAGAGACCCTGCCTTAAAAAACCACACACACACACACACACACTCACACATATTCACACACACTCACACATACACACTCACACATATTCACACACACTCACACATACACACACATACACACACTTTAATTTCATTTAAACATTGGTACTGGGGCTGGCCTCTCTTTCACAAACACATCATCACCTTCAACCTCTCCCCTGTGAAACTCAGTCTCTCCCTCCCTTGCTTATAAAACTTCTGTTAGAGCGAAAATAAAAGCCAGGCAAGGAGGCCACACTTCAGTAATCCCAGCACTCAGCAGATTGAGGCAGGAGCATTGCCGTAAGTGGTAGTCTCTCCTTAGCTGCATAATGAGACCTTGTGTCCAAAATCAAAACAAAAATAAATAAATAACCACCAAAGAATCAAAATAGAAATAACAAGGAGTTTAAAAAGTGTACTTCTCAGTGCTGGTGAGGCTGCTGCTGAACGGACACTAACTCACCATCAGAAGTTCAACTTGTCCAACCCCTTCAGAATACAGTTTAGGAATGCATACTAAGAACCTAAATAGATTCAGTCTTTGACCCAATAGTTTCATTTCTGAGAAGCTAAGGAAATAACCCATCTATGAAAATGCTTCATGCTTTTATAAAAGCTTATTTATTACATCATTATTTACATAAGAAAAAATTAGAAATCACCTAACTACATTACAATAGAAGTAATTTGATGCTGTGTGCCTATTGTACAGCTACTAAAAAGGGCACTCGCTCACAGGAAGAAAGGCGACATCAACGCTGGTAAGATGCTCACAGTGGTTACTTCCAGCTAGTGGGATTATGGATGATTTTAATTTTCTTCTTTCTTTGTAATTTCCTATATTTTCCAAATTTTCTACAATAAATCACTACTATAATTAGATGAGAAAGTTATTTTTAAATGATGTTCAGAATAAGTTTGTGGTAAAAGAGAGGAAAAAAACCCCAGCCGTATACCAGATTGTAAATAAGATACAGTCTGAGCACAAACACAAACAAGAACGTAAGTGACAGCCTCTGTGTGACGGCATCCCAGACATCTGTGTGTCGATTCCAGCATCGTGATTGCTAAGAAACTCCGCTTGTCTTCAGGATTTAATCCACACCCCTCAGCATCTCACAGTGACCCCCAATGACTTTTCAAAATTTGAGATATAGGAGGCTGGGGAGGTGGCTCAGTGGGTAAGAGCACTCGAGGACCTGAGTTCAAATCCACAGCACCCAAGTGACAGAAAGCTTGACGTGGTTGCTTGCCCTTATAACTCCGGTTAAGGGACCAGAGAGAAGTGGGTCTGAAGGGCTCACTGAGCTCCAGCCTGGTTGAAATGGTGGGCTCCTGGTTCAGTGAGCTGTCACGTTTCCAGGCAAGCCTGAAGAGAGACACCTGACTCCTGCCTTGGCCTCTGCACACATGAGCACTGGCTTGCACATCTGCATACTCACACATGTGCACACTCTTGTATACTTACACATATCACACCACACACACACACCTACACCCATCACCACACACACATACCCCCCCATTTCAGCCCACATACACCACACACACACACACACACACACACACACACACACACCACACCACACCACAATCCTATACTACCCACTACTATCACAGATTGAGATATAATTCACATACCTTAAGATCCACCTTTTTGGGGCTGGAGAAATGGCTCAGCTGTTAAGAGCACTGGCTGCTCTTCAAGAAGACCCCGGTTTAATTCCCAGCACCCAAACATGGCAGCTCACAACTGTCTGTAACTCCAGCTCCAGGGGATCTGACATCCACACAGACATACATGCAAACAGAACATCAATGCACATTAAAAAAAAACCCCCCCCTTTCATATGTACAACTCAGCGGAGTTTAATATCTTCACAAAGCTGTACTTGTTATTAGCACTCACTCCCCATTCCTCCCTGTCCACAGCCTTGCCAACTGCCGGTGTTCTAGTCTGTGATGCATTTCCCTATTCTGGACATTTTGAAAGATCAAGGGATATGTGGTCCTTTGTCTGGCTTCTTTTGTGCAGCAGAATGTTTTCCAGGTTCATTCATTCATGAGATGGCATGGACCAGCTCTTTCTTACTGCTGCGTCACAAGCATTCTGGTGAATGGACGTACCACACCTTGTTATTCACTTGATGAACCGTTGTCTGCATGCTTTGGCTATCATGATTCACACTGCTATCAATATCTACGTGTGCATTTTTGTATGGGCATGTGTTTTCTTCTTCTTTTTAATTGTGTGCCTGGACATACATGGCACAGCATGCATGTGGGGGTCAGAGGACAACTTTTATGGAGTTGGTTCTTTCCTTTATGTGGGTTCTAGGGTCAAACTCAGGTCACCAGTTTTGCAAGGCAATAGCTACCACCTCCTCCCCCCTCTCCTCCTCCGTCTCCCTCCCCTCTCTACTCCTCCATCTTCCTCTTCCCTCTCCTTCTCCATCTCCCTCTTCCTTTTTTGAAACAAGGTTTTGCTACAAAGCCCAGCCTGGCCTGGAACTCCCAGGGAGCTTCCCGCTGCCTCAGTCTCCTAACTGCTGGGATTGCAGCTGTGTGCTACCATGCCTGGCATGGATCTATGTTTTCAATTCTCTTGAGTCTGAGTTTAGGAGTGGCTTGTGGGGTGACATGATAACTCCATGCTTAGCTTTTGGAGAGACTGTTTTCCAAAGCAACTAAATCGGCTTACGTTCCCACTCATGATGCAAGAAGATTCTAGTTTCTCCATATTCTCTCTGACACTTACTAATGTCTGCCCTTTTTTTTTAATTACAGCCATTTTGGTGTGAAATGGTTTTCGTTTACAGTTCCCTAGTGACTACTGACGTCAGACATTTTCCCCCCAGGCATCTTCTCATATTCTCATTGATCATCAATACATCTTTGGGGGAAATATCTGTTTAACCCCTTTGCTTTATTTAATTATTTACTTATCCATTTATAGACAGGGTTTCACTATGCATCCCAGACTAGCTTTGAACTTGCTTGTAACTCAGGCTGGCTTCAAATTCACAATCATTTTGTCTCTGCCTCCGAAGTGCTAGGATTACAAGTGTGTACCAGCTGGGCAGTGGTATCACATGCTTTTATTCCAGCACTCAGGAGGCAGAGGCAAGCAGATCTCTCTGAGTTCAAGGCCAGCCTGCTCTACGGAGTGAGTTCCAGGATGGCCAGGGCTACACAGAGAAACCCTGTCTCGGAAAAAAAAAACAAAAACAAAAACAAAATGAAAAACAAACAAACAAGCAAAAAATAAAACCTAACCAACCAACCAAACAAGCAAATACAAGTGTGTACCAACCCAGCTACACTTGGCCCATTTTATTTATTATATATTTTACAATTTATTTATTTATTTGCCTGTATGTGTGCCATGGCACACATGTGGAGGTCAGAAACAGCTTCCGGGAGTCGGTTCTCACCCTTCCGTCCTGATTCTGAAGCTGGGTCCCTCTGTCTATGTACTCCAGGCTTGGTGGCCTGTGAGCTTCTGGCCAGTTCTCCTCTGTCTCCCATCGCCCTACAAGAGTTCGGGGACTAGAGATACAGGCTGCGCATCCAGCTAAGACAGGAGTTCCAGGCTTGCACAGTGAGCACCTGCTGAGTACAACTTGTCTCATTTAAAATTAGGTGACTTGTCTTACTATTGATGAGCTGTATTTCTCACATATTCTGGATGCCTGTCTGCTGTCAGATGAATAACTACATAATTGTGTGCCCATCTTTCCTTTCTTTTTCTCAAGATAGTATTTCATGTAGCCCAGGCTGGCCACCAACCAACCCACTGTGTAAACAATCTTATTTTCAAACTGCCAATCTTCCCACCTGCATCTCCCAAGTGTTGGGATTCTTTTCGAGACAGGGTCTCTCTGTAACTTTGGAGCCTGTCCTGGAACTCACTCTGTAGACCACGCTGGCCTCGAACCCACAGAGATCCGCCTGCCTCTGCCTCCCGAGTGCTGGGATTAAAGGTGTGAGCCACCACCGCCCGGCAAGTGATGGGATTTTAAGTGTGCACCACTGCAGCTGGACCACTCCCTTGGTCTGTTAGAAGCACAACCTTCCAATTTGATGAAGTCCAGCTTATGCTCTTCTTTCTTTTTAGTATGTGCTCTTGGTGTCCTATTTAACAGGCGTTTGCCCAATCCAGGGCTATGAGGATGTACACCTATGCTGTCTTCTGAGAGTTTTGTAGTTTCAGCATTCACAGACAGGTTTTTGGTTAATTCTGAATTAGTTGTTGTGCATGGAGTGAGACAGGCAGGTATCCACCTTTCTTCTTTCTCAGGGACCAAATCCTGTAAAAATACTATCCCTTCTCCCTCCCCACATTGAATTATCTTCACACCCTTTCACAAACCAGTCGACGTACACAGAGGCCAGGTGACATTTTACATTTTTATGTTATGTGTGCCTGCATGCATGCTTGCACATGTGTATGCAGGGCCCTCAGAGGTCAGAAAGGGGTGTTAGGTCCCCTGCTCCAGGGACAGCTTCCCAGTGTGCTGGGAGTTGAACTCTGGACTCCTGGAGCAGTAGCAGTTGCTCGTAACCACAGAGTCACGTCTCCAGACTGACATTTTATTGTAGCTTCAGGCTCCCATTTTTGAGCCAGCCCATTCTCTATGCCTTTGTGCACGCTGGACTTCTGGTCTTGGTGGCTGATGTCCTCACCCTCCAGGCCCTATCTATATGCACAGCCTTCCCTTCCCCTCCAGGCAGTCCAACTCCAGGAGCATTTTTCTCATATTTCTGTCTACCCCTGCTCTGCTTCCATGGTGTTCTTGTTAACAGCGAGTGCTTTTAACCACTGAGACATCTCTGTGGCTCTCCACCTTAGTTTTTGAGACAGTGTCTCTCACTGAAGCCAGGACCTTTTGGTTCAGCAGGCTGGCTAGCCAGGAAACTCTAGAGATCTGTTTGTCTCAGCCTCACCCAGCGCCGGGGACACAGATGCCTGCCACCATGCATGGATTTTATATTGGTGCTGAGGATCCAAACTCAAGTTCCCATACTTGACAGGTACTTTGCCAACTAAGTTATTTCTCCAGCACCTCAATATAGTTTGATTTTCATTTCCTTGACTAAAGATGGTGACTATTTTTTTTCATGCACTCTTTGAGAAGTGTCTGCTCGTTTTATTTTGTACTTTTGTACCTTTGTTTGTTTTGAGATAGGGTCTCTCTGTGTCTCCCCGGCTGGCATGGAGGTTGCTATGTAGACCAGACTGGCCTTGAACTCACAGAGATCCATCTGTCTCTGCCTCCTGAGTGCTAGAATTGAAGGTGTGTGCCGCCATGTCTGGCTCATTTTGTTCTTTTGATGTCTAATTGTTTTCAGGGGTGGGGTTGAGACAAGATCTACTGTAAACTCCCTATTTAGCTGAGGCTGACTTTGAACTTCTGATCCTCCTGCCTCAACTAACCAAGTCCTCGGGTTACAAGTGTGTCTCTATGGCCAACCTTGTGTTTAATTGTTTGAGTTATTTATGTATTCTAGGTATTAACTCCCATTGGATGGAGAATTGGCCTGGACCATGGAAGCACTCTTCACTCTGCTGATTGTCTCCTGCGCTGTGGAAAAGCTTTTAGATTCGATGTGATCCCATTTGTCAATCCTGCTATTCTTCCTGTGCTCTTTGAGTCCTATTAAGAACATCCTCTCCTATGCCTAGCTCTTAAAAAAAGGTTTATTATAGTGTGCATGCATGCGTGTGTGTGCATGTGTGTGTGCGTGTGTGTGTGCAGGTGTCAAGGTGGTGGGGGTTGCTCAGAGGACAGTTTTCAAGAGTCAGTTCTCTACTTCTACCATGTAGGTCCTGGGGATTGAATTCAGGTTGTCAGATTTTGCAGCAAGCACCTTTACTCACTGAGCCATCTTACTGGCCCCCTCCTATGCTGAGATCTTGAAGTAATTTTTTCCTAGATGTATCAAATTTCCAGGTCATACTTGAAGGTCTTTGATCTGCTTTCCGTTGATTTTTGCACAGGGCAGGAGGTAGGGCACTAGTTTCTCTCTTCTGCTTGTAGAAGTCCATTCTCAGCACAGGACACCTGCTCTCTTGATCCCTGACACCCACCATGCCGTACATTCTATGCACGCCTGTTTTTCTTTGTTTACCGCCTCTTCTTGTGTTTGAATGGAAGCTCTCCTGGGGCAGGGCTTTCTTTGTTTATTATCTTATATTCCCAGGCTTTGGAATCCTGTTTGCACATATGAATTAATGAACGGATAACTTTTCATGATTCCATGAGAACGTCTAGGGAAGGAAAGGACCACTTCCCCAAGCACACACGCTTACAATGCTGTCTGAATAAATAGTCTCAATCTGCTAGGGGTAGAGTGTGAGTGTGGCAGGGACAGGTGTTCCAGACTGCCCTAGTTAGGGGTCTATGGCTGTGGTTCAGGTACCAAGGCCAAGAGCAACTTGGGGAGGAAAGAGTTTATTTCCTCTTACAGCTAGTAGTCCATCACCAAGGGAAGTCAAGGCAGGAACGTGGGAAACTTAAGACAGGAACTGTCTTAGGGTTTTCTGCTGCTGTGAAGAGATACCATATCCATAGCAACTCTTATAAGGAAAACATTTAATTGCGGTGGCCCACTTACAGTTTCAGAGGGTCAGTCCATTATCCTCATGGTGGGGAGCATGGCGTCATGCAGGCAGACATGGTGCTGCCTACATCTTGATATGCAGGCTATAGGAATTCGACTGGGACATTTGGCAGTATCCTGAGCATAGGAAACCTCAGAGCCCACCCCTACAGTGACACACTTCCTCCAACAAGGCCATACCCACTCCAACAAAGCCACACCTAATAGTGCCAGTCCCTATGAGCTTACGGAGGCCTACCTTCTCGTAGCACCTGGGACCATCAGCCCAGGGGTGGTACCACCCACAGTGAGCTGGGTCCTCCCACATCAATCATCCATCAAGAAAATGCACCATAGGGTTGCCCACAGGCCAGTCTGGTAGGGGCATTTTCTCAATTGAGGTTCCTTCTTCCAAAATGACTCTAGCTTGCATCACATTGAACCGAAACTAGCCAGCATGTAGACCACAGGTGTGTGCAAAGGCTTTGAGACTGGAAGGGAGTATTGAACTTGAGAAGCTGAGAGAAGGCCAGTGCTGGACCATGAGAGGAAGCTCAGGCAACGTGGGCAGGAACTAGGCCTTGCAGAGTCTGAGGGAGCACGGCCAGTCTCTGTCCTTGGTTGTAAGAGCAGAGGAAATCCTTGGCCACAAGGCAAGACATGATTAAATTGACATTTGGAAAGACCCCCTCCCCAATCCAATTATCATTGCTAATGATGATGGGGAAAAATGCTTGCGTCTGTATAGTACAAACAATATTTTCCTATCCTCCACGCTAGCCTGTTTATTGAATCCGTCAGCAAAGGCTGCCAGACACGAAGACAAAGTACTCCCTTCTTAGAGGATCTGTCCCCTGAATCCCAAATCAGGTCACATGGTCAGACAAAGGATATTTAAAAAGTACACACAAAGCTACATATTCTAATCACATTTAATTATGCGTTTGACAAATGGCCTCAATTAAGACACCACAACATGCTCTGCTGTCGAGACTGCGGCCGAAAGTTAGAGAAAAGGAATTTCTGGAAGGAAGCCCCATTCCAAGACCCTGTCACTCTTTAGAGAGCTATGTGTGCTAACATCCCGAGGCTGGAAGTTCAATCTATCACGACACTAATCTGAAAGTCAGCCGAAGTTATTATCCCTTAGAAAAACAGTGTGGCTTTCCCATGACTCCAGGGCTGACTCACATGGTGGGGTGGTCAGGAAGGTCTGAGACCACTACCCAGGAGGGGCCCGGGGTTCAGGGTCCGTTCTTTCTGAGCCAGCGTTCCTTCGATGAGCTGTTGGCTATAAATTGGAGCTCAGGGATGGACGCAGATTTTTCTGTTTAGGAAAAACACTGGGGAGATGTAGCTCAGCTAGTGGGGTGCTTGCCTACCATGCACAAGACCCTGGCCTCCACCTCTAGCACCACACAAAACCAGGTGATGCCTGTAATCCTAGCACCAGGGTCATGGAGGCAGGAGGGTCACAAGTTCAAGGTCCATGGCTACACGGCAAGTTTGAGGCCAGCTTGGAGTACATGTGATTCTATTTCTAAAAACAAAACTAATTTTTAAAAAGGAGTACATGACATGAATGAAGAGGCAAAACCAGGCCTGCGAGTGAGGTGACTAGGTGTGACCTTGCCAATTGACTGACGAGCTTGAGAATCCTTCTAGAGTTCCCCTGGGGAAAAATGGGAAGAGAGGGTGGTTTTCTGGAGAAGGCTTAGAAAGAAGTGGGGCAGCCTCTAGGGACCGGAGGATGCTGGGGACATCAGTGAGTCACCCTCCCCTCTGAGGTGTTAGGAACCACATCGAAGGACTGGGAAATGAGAGGTTGAGGCTGGCTTCTTCTTTCTTTCTTTCTTTCTTTTTTTTTTTTTTTTTTTGGTTTCGAGACAAGGTTTCTCTGTGTAGCTTTGCGCCTTTCCTGGAACTCACTCTGCAGCCCAGGCTGGCCTTGAACTCACAGAGATCCGCCTGCCTCTGCCTCCCGAGTGCTGGAGAGATGGCTCAGTCATTAAAGGCTAGGCTCACAACCAAAAATACAAGAGGCTGGCTTCTTAAGCGCCTTTAGATGGGGAGGGAGAAGGCTTTTCCCTGAAGCCGAGAGCTGCTTGTCTCCTCCACAGGGAAGAAACCCTTTCCCACACTGGATGTGGGTTTCAAGAGCTTTTCAGTTTAAATTCGAGAATCACCAGATTCTGAGGCCGGCTTTCCTGTTGACCCAGGAAGACCCTGATCTCTGAGCAGGAGGCTTTAGAGTTGGGTAATCCTATCTGAGGTGTGCTATCCTGACCCGCCACGCTTCTTTCTCCACACTTTGGGCAACAGTGGACTACCAGCAAGATCCCAGGACGGAGACTGGGGAGACAGCTCAGTCCGTGGTGCTTCCCATGGGAGTACAAGGATCTGAGTTTGATTCTAGGCCAGTGAAGAGACCTTGTCTCAAAAAATGAGGTGGTTGACATCGAGGAACAATACCCAAGGTTAACCTTTAGTGGACACACATGCATGCATGTAGGTGTGCACTCCCCTCAAACATACACACACAGATCAATGGATCAATTGGACTCTCATATGGGTGTGGTGGCATACACTTTTAATCTTAGTACTCAGGAGGTAGAGGCAGGTAGATCTCTGAGTTCAAGGCCAGCCTGGTCTACAGAGTAAGCTCTCTGCCAGCCAGGGCTACATTGAGACCTTCAAACAACCAAAAGATTCTTTAGATGATGACTAGTGACCATGGCATCCTAAAGGGTGAGTCTGGGTCTCCTGACAACTGCTCACTCTGCCCTCTTTTTCTTAATGAGGGTAGATTCCAGAAATGTCTCCATTTTCCCAACAGTCCTCCAATAATCTGAAAGGGATGTTTGGCATTGCAAGGTCTCTTGTCCTCTGAGGCTACTGAGCTCCACTGTTCCTTCATTCATAACGGATCCCTGAGCTCCCACCCTCGGCCAGGCCTGGGGGCAGACCAAACTGCCAGGCATGAGTACCATGTCGGCTGTAGCCTTGTGCCAGGACGGAGAATATTCCTGAGTTTTATGAGGCCTGAGGCTTGTAGAGTCTGGGAAAACAGACTTTAAGAAGATTACAGAATCATGAAGGAAAGCCCTGTGTCCCTTCCGGTGACATCTGGCAGGAGGAAATGGATGACTGAGGGAGGCCATTGTGTGAAAAAAACAGTAGGTTTAACTGATTGCTCCTGGTGTGCTTTGCAAGACGTGACCATGTAAACCCGTCGATGGAGACTCTGTGAGAGCCTTGGGAAGGGCTTACACACCCGTGTCTCCATCCCTTTGCTCCCCCCTTGCCAGGGAGGAGTAGGAGAGATGGATAGCTCCTAGAATGTCCTTGGCTTCAGGGAGGACCTTGTTTTGATGCCCAGCACTGCAATGCCACTCCATCACAGTACTATGAGGTTGATACTGTCCTGACTTCATTTTCCTGAGGAAGAGCTGGAGACCCCGGGAAGTTGGGCACTTGTCAGGCAGCTAGAGTATGTCAGGCAGGGCTTTAAACAGGTTATCCTGAGCCCAGAGTACACCTCCAGCCTGTTCCTGGCCCCCTCTTGGAAACCGTTATGGTTCCCCAGAGGAGTGAAACACACACAAATGTTCCCTCAGTTCATCTAATCTCTGGAATGTTCCTTCCGCATGGAGGTCACCCCATCCGTATTGAACAGTCCTCTCCACTCTTAACACAGCACTCACACCTGTATTTTATTTTAAACTGTATGTATATGTGTGTCTATAGGTGCACGTGCACATGAGAGAGAGTGTCCACAGAGGTCAGAGGCGTCAGACGCCTTGGAAGTTTGAGTTACGGTTGGTTGTGAGCTGTCCGGCGTGGGTGTTGGGAACTGAACTCTGTCCTTTGCAAGAGCAGGATATGTTCTTAACCACTGAGCCATCTCTCCAGCGCTTCCATAGCACTTTTCATCATCTGGCATATTATGTACTTATTTTGTGTCCCCACCTTCCCGTGCAAGGGTGTGAGCTTTGCGAGGAGAGGGACCCGTGTGCTTTGCGGCTGTCATAGGCCCTGTACCTAGGACACTGGTGAAGCAGAAAGCGTTTTGTACGTAGGTCTTGAACTAACTAATGAATGAACTTAGCAGTTATGGTACCAGTCTGGTTTTGGCAAATACCTGAAGAACGTCACACTCAACAGGTGTTCAAGTGGTTAGGAGACTGAAAAGCTTCCAGACCAGGAACTGGAGGCTGGCTGGAGAAGGATGGCTAAGCATGCGTACATATATATATATATATATGTGTGTGTGTGTGTGTGTGTGTGTGTGTGTGTGTGTGTGTGTATGTGTGTGTGTGTGTGTGTGTGTGTATGTGTGT
>CABHPH010139478.1:0-43462 GCA_902168325.1 Peromyscus nudipes
GTGATCTCAGCATTTGGAAGGAAGCAAGAGGAGATTGTGAGTTCAAGGCCAACGTGACTATATGAGACCTGTTCTTGAAACAACAACAAAAAACAAAACCAAACCAACAACAAAAATCCAGAAGAAAATCACTCCCAAAGAAATAGTATTCCGTGTGTTTACAGAGGTGGTAAAGCCACTATCATCACCTAATCATATAACGTTTTCCTTATCTTGGAGAGACCCTGTGCCGTTATCAGGTAGCCTGCACCGTCTGTCTTCCGCCTTCTGGTCTCTGTCAGTCTTTACCGCTTGTGGGCTCTGGCTTCAGACCTTCTGCCTTTGCCTCCCGAATGCTGGGATCCACTCCACAGTGCCAGCATGTGAGTTTGGTCTGACTTTGAGTTTGAACTCTTAGTGGTTGTTGTAAAGGTCCCAGTTTGTGGAGCTTCTGTTCCTGTGCAGATGACAGTCTGTCTTCACTGGAAACCGTCAGGTCAGATCTCTCCTGGGTGAAAATGGGCTCATTGGTCTTTTTATTCGGATATTTATCTTAAAGACAGTAACTGGTGCTTGGTTAGAATAGCAGGTGTAGATGGAACCTGTGATATAGTTCCGGTTTTTCCTTCAGTGGTAACTATGGATACACATCTCAGGACATGCTTTCTTTTTTCCAAAAGAAAGGTTGGTTTTTGACTTGCACCAACTCCAGTCCCTCCGTTTTAGGGAAATGAAGTCTGCAGCTTGGAGGAAGTACAAAATCCCTTTTCCACAGTTTTGTTTTAGTTTTCCAGAGTTCTTAGGACTAAACGCCATGCATGCCAATGAACCTGGTAAGTTTCTAAAATGTCTTAGAATTGAAAGGGATTTTGGGTCATTGTGCCCAATTGGCCATTTTACGCCTGTTCCCTACTGTGGCAGCTGACAGCTCATCCCCCAGGCACTGAGAGTGAGCTCTTCCAATGCTGCATAAGTCTAATTGTTGGGAGATTTTTCCCCCCTCATACAGAGATGAAAGCTAAGTCCTTGAAATGATCATCAGGAAGCTGCCATCCATTTGTCTAGTTTCTGTCTTCAGTGTCACATAAATTACATCCACTGGCTCCTCAGATAATTGAATAGTTTCAAGGCACCTCTGAGAAAAATAGCCCTACTTTCCAGCACTGTTTTTCCTGTGGTTATATATCTGGGCTGACCTAGCTTGCTTGCTTGCTCCCTCCCTTCCATTTGTCCATCCCTCTATCCATTTGTTCTTCCTTCCTGTGTGTGTATATGTGTGTATGTGTACGTGTACACACATGTATGTGGGTGCGGGTCTGTGTTCTGTACGGTCAGTAGAAAAGTTGTGCTTTTGATTTTGAATGAGTGAATTTGTTAAGAATGTAGCAAAAAAGCAAAGGAATAACTAACAAGTAACAAAGAAGTAGCCCATAACAAGACATCGGGTCAGGAGCTCAAACTCAGTATCCAGTGGCGACACCTGGTATAGCCCGATTGAGCAAACAGAGCTAACACCATCAAATCAGAGACTCACAGACTTCCAGCCGAGATCGACCTGGGAAGCCTCGACCTGGGAAGCCGAGAAAGTCAGTTCCCTACTGAGCTTTCTCTCCCTGGCTGAGCTTCCCAGTGCTGAACTGCTGACTTCGCTTTCCCACGGTAACCACTTTATCATGGAATAGACAGCAGAAACATCTGGTGGAAATGGTTCACCTTCTGGCTGTTCTCATATATGTGATGTTTTTACCTGTGGGCCGCTGTGGTGTTCTTGTCCCTTCCTGTTAGTGTTAGGGGAACCGATCTATCCCCAGAAAAGGAGCCTTGGATTTGAAAGGGGCACAGAGTAGAGGGGAGGGCAGCTTCTCTTCCAGAACTAGAGTGAGCCCAAACAGCACAGGACAGTTTCCAACGTAGCTGTAGTATACCTGTGTATGTGTACATGTGCATGTGTATGTGTACGTGTGCATGTGTGTGTGTGTGTGTGTGTGCTCTCCAGTGGTCATGTATGTGTGCGTGTGTGTGTGCTCTCCAGTGGTCATGTATGTGTACGTGTGCATGTGTGTGTGCGCGCTCTCCAGAGGTCATGTATGTGTACGTGTGCATGTGTGTGTACTCTCCAGCAGTCATGCATGTGTACGTGTGCATGTGTGTGTGTGTGTGCTCTCCAGAGGTCAACTTTGGGTGTTGTTCCTCAGGAGCTATTCAGATGTTTTTGTTTGTCTTTAAGACGGGGTCTCATTGGGATCTGGGGCTCACCAATTGGCTGGGCCGCCTGGCCAGGGGAGCCTCAGGAATCCAGCTGTCTCTGCCTCTAGTGCTGTGATTGCAAGCATGTGTCATCATGCCAAGCTTTTTTTTTTTTATGCGTGTAGTGGGATTGAGTCAAAGGCCTCATGCTTGTGGCGACTGATCGAGGTATTATTATCTACCTAGCTCTTAGATTCTTTTTCCTTTTGATTTTTGTTTTCTTTTCTTTTTTGTTTTTTCGAGACAGGGTTTCTCTGTGTAGCTTTGTGCCTTTCCTGGAACTCACTTGGTAGCCCAGGCTGGCCTCGAACTCACAGAGATCCGCCTGCCTCTGCCTCTCGAGTGCTGGGATTAAAGGCGTGCGCCACCAACGCCCGGCCCTTTTGATTTTTTAATACAGGCTCTCACCATGTAGACCAGACTGGCATCAACTAAAGGCCTGCCTTTTCTTTTTTGAGACATGGTTTGGCTGTATAAACTTGGGACTCCTAGTCAGCCTAGGGTGGCTGGGCTTGAACAACTCCTGCCGCTGAGTGCTGGGATTACAAATGTGAAATGTGTGCCACCATACCCTGCTAAGATTTTTCAAAAAATTTAAGCCCATTTACTATGACTCCATTTTGATGGCAATCGCCACCACCAATGGCTAAATGGGACCATTTTAGCTGTTGAGGGCTTCCGTTGTGGTCTACTTATCTCAATTTTCATGTTATTTCGTGCATTCTGAAGATTATCCTGGCCTGTATAGCCTTGTGAAAGCTAGCTCCTAGTATAACTGACTGTGGTGGCTCACACTTGGGTTTTTGTACTCAGGAAGCAGAGGTAGAGGCCCAATGAATGAATGCAAGTCCAGCCTAGTCTGCAAAGTGAGTCCCAGGTCTGCCCGAAAGAGATCCATGGTGAGGTGCAATCACGCCCTGTCTCTCCGGACTAAAGCTCATAGTATTTGAGCTTTAGTATTCTATTGTGAGGATCACCAGAACCTAAATGTAAGGCACCAGCTACAATACTCCAGGGTACTCATTTTGTTCTGCCCTTTGACTCGGGGCCTGAAATCCTTCCTCCCCCTTGACCAGGTCAAGAGTTAGGATGACTGTGTAGAATCGATGGCAAGAACTACTGGATGCTGGGTATCCCCCACTCACCCAGCTTACATATGCAGAGCATTGATCGGCAACAAACAACTGAAGATTACATGTGCCCAGTTATCTGTAATTGTAGTTTTACATTGTTTTCCGTGTATTACACAGTACTTTCTTGTGTATTATTCGTTTTTTTGGTATGTATATGTGGGCTTGTGTGTTTGAACCCATGTATTATGTATGGGGGTCAAAAGTCAGCCTTGGGGGTCATTCTTCACATCAGGCTTCATCCATCTTTTTGTTTGCTTGGGTTTCTCTGTGCAACAGCCCCTGGAACTCGCTCTGTAGCCCAGGCTGGCCTTAAACTCAGAGATCCGCCTGGCTCAGCCTCCCGAGTGCTGGGATTAAAGGCGTGCGCCACCAATGCCTGGCAAGCTAACCATTTGATGTAGAGCTCTCAGTGGCACCCACCCCAGCTCTGTGACCTTAGGTAGCCAACCTTTGAGTGTTCGCACAGCTAGAGCAATGACAGAGCTGCCTTGGAGGCTTTCTTGTGTTGGCGAGGCTAGGACCCGAGTGAGGCAAGTCAGGCACTGTTGGTGGAAATGTGATAGATACTGAGACATTTAATAGCTTTGCATCATAAAACAAATCCCAAAACTTAAGATTTTTATTTTTGAGCTTCCATGTGGGTGTTAGGAATTGAATCTTGATCCTCAAGAGTACTGCTATGCCATCTTTCCAGTCGCATATTTTTCTTTTTAATATTTGATTTTTAATTTATGTTTGTGTGTGTGCTTGCGCTCACATGCATATATGGTCCATCTGTGTGTGCACATATATGTGCATGTGTATATACGTGTGTGGGTACCTGCAGAGGTTAGAAGAAAGGATATTGGATCCTATGTCTCTGGAGGGAGAGGCAGTTGTGAACTGCCTGATGTGGATCCTGAGATCTGATCTTTGTAAGAATAGCAAAGAATCTTAACTACTGAGCTATCTCTCTGGCCCCAGTAAAGTTTTAAAAAAAATGATTTGTTATTTTTTAAAAATTATGTGTATATGTATGTATGTATATGTCTGTGCAGGTACCCAAGAAGGCCAGAAGAGGGCAGCATGTCCTTTGGATCTGGTGTTAAGAGCAGTCGTGATCTGCTTGACTTGAGCTGGGAACTGAACTTGAGTTCTCTATAAGAACAGTACTTGTTCTTAACTGCTGAGCCATCTCTTCAGCACCTATAAAACAGTCTTTGTTGTTGTTTGTTTGTTTTATAGCCAGTGTGGTGGCTCATGCCTGTAATCCTAACACTCGGGAAGCTGAAGCAGGAGGATTGCTGTGAGTTAGAGTCCAGCCTATACAATAAATTATATAATTAATAACTTATATAATTCCAGCCTAGATAATAAATTCCAGGACAGCTTTGTCTACAGAGTAAGACCTTGTCTAAAAAAGAAAACAAAACCAAAAAAAAAAAAAACCCTTCAATGACATAATTCTGCTCATTATGAGCAGAATGCCAAGAGTTTTGTTTACTTTTTAAGAGAGAAGTCTTTGCCACACCCAGGCTGGGGCACATGGAGGTAGGAGGCTCTTCAGATACAGAGACACCATTGGTACCTAGCATGGACACAGGTCAGTACAGTACACAATTCCTTTGAGCTTGAGGGCTCAAGAAATCCTTCATGGCAGCCCATGGGGCAGGTAGCCGGTTCTGTTGGGTGCATACATTGTACCCAGCTCAAAACACCAGTTTAAGGTCGGGAGGTCCCAGCACCTGAGGGGCTGAGTCAAGGGGGAAATGGGAGTTTCAGGACAGCCTGGGTTAGGGAGCATGCATGAGCCATGGCTCGTGTGTGGAGGTCGTCAGAGAACAACTTTTGGGAGTTTTCTCCTTCCTCCATGTGGTACCTGGGGGCAAGGACCTTCGCCCTCCAAATCCTCTCAAAGGCTCTAGAAGTTAAAATACTTTTAAGTAAAGACCAGACCCAAGAAACTCGAGAGTTGGGTTGAAGAAGTACAAGGTTAAGCCCTCTTTTGAGTTAGAATTTTTGTAGCTTTTTATTTTAGTTTTTGGTATTTCTTTTCCTATTGAAAAATATTTCAATAAATGGGCCTGCTGAGTGTGCATCTGGCATCTGTTGTGGGCCTAGTTATTACGGAGGCTCAGGATTGCTGGGAGTTTGAAATAAACTTGAACTCAAGGTCTGTCTGGGTTGTAGAGTGTATTTGTCACACAGACCTCAGTGGAAAATTGTAGTATATCCCATCATTACCATCTGTCTGGCTAGTAGGGGCTAAGGCAGGAGGCTGTGAATCTTCCGTCTTACACTAGAGGTGTTTTGAATGTCGTGTTGCAGCCCTGACTATCCTGGCTGATGTGCAGAGGAGCCTTGCCAAGCCCAGCCTGCTGCCTGAAACTGCTCTCCCTTCTATGCTGTGACTCTGAAAGGCAGTCACAGATGGTGGCTGAGCTCGAGCTGGAGCTGCTGGCGGCTGCAGGATGTTCTCGGGACAGAAGCCAGGAACGCACTGGAGCTGGCAAGCTTGTTTCTGGACCTTCCGAGAATATTTTTGTAATTCTGGTTCTGCTGCTGTTAGCTTCCTTCTTACTGTTTTGGAGGTCGTCTCTAGCTCAGTTTGGCCCGGAACTCAACTACGTAGGCTAGGCTAGCTTTGAATGCCAGCCTGTCACCATGGCTGGCACTTCTGGTTATCTCTTCCATCTGTCTAGTGATGAGTGGCCACTGAAGGGGGGCCGAAAGAAGGTGTGGAATCAGCTCCTCAACGCTCTGCTATGCAAGGCCCACGTGTTAGGCCGTGCAGACCAATGGTCTGTTTAGGACTCCATCATGGCTGCTCCCTCTGAGGACCCAGTCTCTGCTATAGTGGTCTCATTGTGACTACTATCTCCTCCTCTTTGAGACAAGATCTTGCTGTGTAGACCAGGCTGGGCTAGAACCCATTTGTCTTCTGGTTCAGCCTCCCCAAGTTGCTAGGATTGTAGATGTGTGCTACTACACCCAACTCTATACTTTTCACAGTACAGATTTATTTTATTGATATCTCCACAACGTGAGTGTAGTTGCTGCTCTTAGAAGATCGTACAGATGACAGAGGGGATAATAGACTAAACCTCACCAAAGTGGGCATAAAAATGGTATCGTCATTTATTTTTGCGCACGGGTGTTTTGCTTGCATGTATGTTTGCAGCATGCGTGCCATGGTGCCCTAGGGATAAGTAGACGGCATTGGATCCCCTGGAACTGACTGAAGTTACAGATACTTGTTAAGCTTCTAGCTGGATGCTGGGAATTGAACCCAAATTCTCCGGAAAGCAGCCAGCACCCTTAACCATTGAGCCATATCTTTAGCCTCTTAAGATGAAGAAATTTAAACTTGTGCCCATCGGCACATGTAGGTGCACACTGCGGCACACGTGTGGAGATCAGAGGACGGCTGTGGGACGTGTTTGACATTTTCGGCTGCAGCGCAGTGGAGCCTATTTATACCCATGAGGCGCAGTGGCTCTAGAACAACTGATTTTATTGGCGGCTTTATCAGTCGCTGCCTTGGCTGGTGAGGCGCGTGCACTGCCTGGGCTGTAGTCATCACCAGAGGCGCTTAGGTGTCCTGGTTTATAATAAGAGGGGAAGTCACACTAGTGACGATATCACTCTACTCTCTTCAAGCACCCTTTGGCCGGGCAGTTCTGAATTGTGTACCTGTGTTGTCTCCTCCTTTCTTCGGCAGTGGAATAAGTGTGAACACTCTGAAGTATCTCCAAAGTTAGTCTCCCTGGTAGAGCATGCGGCTTCAGGTATGTGCTCTTTTTTTTTGAAAGAGCAATGCGGATCCGGAGACCAGAGACTTGTTTAGAGTAAGCTCGTTGGCTTGAAGTCAAGGGGCTGGTACTCCACAGGCCTTCTATTAGCAAGGGAAGTACTTTGGGATATCTAGGAGTCTTTTGGAATAGACATAACTATGGGAATGGATGGTCCCTCAGAGAGCAGGCTGGCAGTCAACTGTTACTTTTTTTTGTTTAATTTTATTTTATGCATATGAGTGTTTCATCTGCATGTATGTCTGTTGTGTGGTAGCACTTGCATGCCTGGTGCCAGAAGAGGGCGTTGGGTCCTTTGGAACTGGAGTTTAGGTGTTTGTGAGCCACTGTGTGGGTGCTGGAATCAATCAAACCTGTATCCTCTGCAAGAACACCTAGTGCTCTTAACCACGGGGCAGTCTCTCCCGCACCTGGCTTACTGGGTCTTACTGGGCGTTTTCCCAGTCCATCTTTAGATTAGTCAGTGAGGTGAGATTGACAGTTTCAAGATGAAATCCAGTGCCTTTTCCCCTCCTCCTTCTCCCTTTGCTTCCGGGCCAGTTTAGTCTGAGATTTCAAGAGATTATTAAATCACAGTACAAATCTTCCTGGTCACACGTTGAGTCATTCTGACGAGGCATAATAGGAAGTGATATGAAGGGAAGAGATTGTGAGTGGTGACCCAGCCTGGTCCTAACAGAGCATTGACTATTCTCCGGTCCTCCAGCATTGTCTACTAACACTGAAAAGCTGAAAGTCAGGCTGACTCAGTGGTTAAGAGCGCAGATTATTCCACAGGACCTGAGTTCAATTCCCTGTAACCACACTGAGTGGATCACACCTGCCTATATCCTATTACCAGCTTTGGGGGATCTAGCACCAGGCGTCCATGGGCACCCGACACTCACATGTACACCCCCTCTCCACCCCCACTCACATAATTAAAAAATAGTGGAAATAAACTTTAAAATACATGGTGGTACATGCCTGTAATATCAGCTGTTTGGGTGGCTGAGGCAGGAGGATGACAAGTTAAAGGCCTGACATGGCTGCTAAGCTAGTTCAAGGACAAGGCCGACCTAGTCAACTTCGTGAAGGGTCGGGGATGTAGCTTGTGGAAGAATTCTTTAGCATGAAGTCTAAAGAAAAGACAGGACTCATATCCATCCCCTATGACTCAGGCCCATCCCTTATGAGGTAGCTTTAGTCCTGTGGATTGAGATCCCTGGGGATCAAATGACCCTTTCACAGGGGTCGCCTAAAACCGTTGGAAAATACAGATGTTTACAATTTATAACACAGTAGCAAAATTACAGTCATGAAGTAGCAACGGAAATAATTTTATGGTTGGGGGTCACCACAACATGGGGAACTGTATATTAAAGGGCTGCAGCATTAGGAAGGTTGAGGACCACTGCTTTACTGTGCCCCACCCCCCCTTTTTTTCCTTCAGATTTCCTTGTTGCCTGGGCATTTACTTCTATTTTCCAGTCTTTCTTTCCTGCGTGGCTTCATCCTATGTTGAACCCTGTTCTTGTAACTTCCTTCCCTCAAAGCACCTCGATAATGAAATGCTTGTATCGAAGGTTTAGGGCAATGGGGGTTTGAGCCTGTTACCAGCAACATTCTGGCATGGTCTGTTAGACACCATTGCATAGCACACACGGTAGGCATGCCCTGCCCTGCCCTGCCCTGCCCCAGAGGTTTGCGCATGGCTGTCTTGCCCTGCCCTGCTGGAGGCGCTGCTCTTTGCCCGTCTCACTTCCAGGCTTCCGGTATCTGCTGGTTTCTTACCCAGAGCCCTTTCCCCCCTCCCAGGCTCCCCCAGTAAACCCTGCCTCTGTCTGCTGCTTCAGACACCCATCTGATTGTTTTCCTTGAACAGCTAGACTAGAGGAAGCAGAAGGAGGTAGGAGCCTTGACACTTGCATTTTAAAAACTGCATTAAAATTTTAGATAGAGCTATCCACCCCATAAGGGTCTCTAAGAAAGAAAGGACCCTTATAAATATTGAGTTTCTTTTTTGTTGTCATTTGTCTTCATATTTATTATTTTTTGTGTGTGGACTTGTGGGGCCCAGTTCTCTACTTCTACCCCGCAGGTCCCAGAGATCTAACTAAGGTTGTCAGTCTTGGTGGCAAACACCTTTACCCTTCAGATACATTTGCTAGCTTCAAGGTTTACCTTTCTCTTTGCCTGGGATAGATTTTGCATTGTTAGTTTATATTTATCATCATCATCATCATCCTACATTGTTAGTTTATATTTATCACCACCACCACCACCACCACCACCACATCTTGTTCTTACTTCCTTTTCTTGCTCTTTATTCACACCATTGAAAAATATTGATGGGTCAAGCATGGTGGTGTGTGCCTGTAATCCCAGCACTTGGGAGGCTGAGGCAGGAGGACCACTACTAGCTAGTTTTAGGCCATCTAAAAGGGCATATACAAACAGGATCTCGGTTTTAAAAAAAGATGATGGGGCCTGGAGAGGTGGCTCAGTGGTTTAGAGCACTGGCTGCACTTGCAGAGGGCCCAGGTTCAATTCCTGGCACTCACATGGTCACTCACAACTGTAACTCCAGTTCCAGGAAATCCCATGCGGTCTTCTAGTCTCTGTGGGCACTAGGCACATACATAGTTCATAGACATAATAATGTACAGGCAAAACACTCATAAAATAATAACTAACTAAAGAAAATCATGATGGGATGTCTGATTCCATGAGGCTTTAAGTGACTCATCTGAGTGAAGCTCTTCCCCTGAGAACAGGAAAGGAGTGCTTGTGTGAAGCAAGACTGCAGACTGGAACTGGAGAGAGTCAGTTGCATGAGGAAGTAGGCAGGGAAGACCTTTCAGAAGCTTTGCTCTAGTGATATGTCCGCAGTGTAGACTCTGGGATCCATTATGTGGAAGCCAAGTGTTTGCACACATGTTCTATCTCTACGTTTGAAACTGCAAACTAGGAATAGAGTAACCCGTAGCCTAGTTCTTACAGAAGGAAAGGTGTAGTGGGTAGCCATTCCAGCTTTGATCTGGAAGTTCCAACCCCCATTGAGGCTTTGGTAACTGTCACGCCTACAAGGCGGGGCCAAGAGAGGGCCCTGAAGATCCGGATGCGCTGCGCTCTCTTAGTGCCTGGACCCTGGATGCTAGAGGTAGATCGAGCAGAGTTCTCCAGAGAACACCACTGGACTGTGCTACGTCTTCCCCAGACCCTGCAACCTATCTATCCCTTCATTTGTAAGTTACGCTACTAATAAACCTCCCTTTTAACTACATGGAGTGGCCTTAATAATTTCACCAATAGAAAGGAAACTGTAGCCAGGTTTAGGGGTTAGGAGCAGGCTTCCCCTTCCCCCCCAAAGTTTCTCTGTGTGGCGTGGCCTTGACTGTTCTGGAACTCACTCTGTAGACCTCTGTAGACTCGGAGATCCATCTTCCTCTGAGTGTTGGGATTAAAGGTGTGCGCCACCAACGCCCAACAGGAAAAGACTCTTAGAGACCTGACCATGCCTGTAACCCAGAACAGCCTAGGCATCACAGTCTCCCCCCAACAGAAATAGCTTCACTTAGAAATTAAGATGGCAGCATTTGGCAGGCTGAGTTTGACACCAGCATGGACTATGGTTGGAGGCCCTCCAGGGCTACACAGCAAGACCAGGACTCTGTCTCAACAAAGTAAAACAAAACAAGAAAAAAGGAGGGGAATCAAGCATAATATAAAGTGTACAGGCTGACCTCAAACTTGTTGTAATACACCTGCCTTAGTGTTGGGATTACAGATGTGTACCATCATGCCCAGCTAACACATTTAGAAAAATTATAGTAGCCTTTGCCATAGAGAGACGGCCACTGGTCAGTCTTGAGTATTGTTTTGTTGTTTAATTTATTTATTTTAAAAGATCTTATGCTGGGCGGTGGTGGCGCACGCCTTTAATCCCAGCATTCAGGAGGCAGAGAGAGGCAGGCAGATCTCTGTGAGTTCAAGGCCAGCCTGGTCTCCAAAGTGAGTTCCAGGAAAGGTGCAAAACTACACAGAGAAACCCTGTCTCGAAAAAACAAACAAACAAACAAAAAGAAAGAAAGAAAAGATTATATTTATTTTATTCATGTATATATCTGTTTGGCTGTGTGCCACATGCATGTGGGTACCTACAGAAACCAGAAGAGGGCATCAGATTCCCTGTGGCAGATACTTGTTCTATGACCCCGAAGCATAGCTCTAGAGACCAGCAGGTAACTAACCACTCTACCTGTCTATGACATTGAAGTACATGCCCCTGGGGCATGGCCTTGCAGCGACCCTTAAGACCTGAGATGCATGAATGCAGCTCTCTTTGCTCACTCTTGGGACTTGGATGCTGGGACAGTCTCAGGCGCGGAAGAACAGAACAGCGTGGGACCATGCCTCACCTTTTCCAGGACCGTGTGACAATTCCTCTGTTCTGTCTTGTGAGTTTTCCTTTCTTAATAAATCCCTTTGCCCTTTAAGCAGACTCCTGTGGATTTCTCAAATTAATACCCTGGAGCTGGAGTTATTTGAAGTGCCTGACATGAATGCTGGGAACCAAACCCAGGTCTTCTGCAAGGCCAGCAACAGCTCTCAACAGCTCCTAGCTGCAGGGCCATCTCTCCAGCCAAGTCCTTAGTGCTCAGTGACTACTGCTGGTTGCTGTTGCTGCCAACCGCTTTTGTTGAAGGCTGGCTGCTGGTTGGCCTGTGAGAGTACCTCAGTGGCTGAGGAAATCCTGTAGGAAGTCTTCAACATCAGCTTTTGCCTGCCCTTTCAGCCTGCTTTGAGAGGCTGTACTGGGCACACTTGTGGTTTGTGATTTTAGTTCTCCACTAGGTCATGATGAGAAAATTGAAGGACAGAGAGGGGAAAAGTCATGCCTCGGCGGCCTTGGCAGCTTGTACCACCTGCGCAGATGGCTGGGAGAACAGGGGCTCCTCTTGCTGATCCACAGCCAAGATGCGCCCTGCCCAGGGGGTGGCCCCGCCAACTGTTTGTCAGCCCGCTGCCATGGCCAGGAATGACTTTGGGTCAGATTAAAAATGAAATTCCTCGGTGTCCTCTGAATGGGGGTAGTCATTGGACTGGGATCAGGTTGCACACAGGGAGGCTGTTCTTTGGTTTTTGCAGAGAAAACCGAGAGGGCCAGGAAGGAAGAATGTACAGTCCCACTTCTCAGGACTGTCTTGCCTGGTGTGATGGGTACCAGGCTGATGTGCAGGTGTGAGCCTGAAAAGATGCTTCAATACTCTGGGCCTACACACACATCTCCACGTTCTGGCTGATTTCCAGGGTGCTTGTCCTTATCTTTTTCCTTGCAGTCTTCTGCCTATTTTTCTTGACTGCCTGAGAGGCAGCGTGTGGTACCGCACCAGATGTTCATGGTGTGTTTTATGAGGACACGTGTTCTGGTCCTGGGCCAAGAAAATACTCAGGACATAGACATCTGCATTTGCTTGGCTTATGAAATTCTATCATCTTTATGATTTATTAAGTTTTTTAAAAATGAGGGCTTGTACTGTTGTGTTCATCAAATCGATAGGAAAGGTCAAATGGTTGGCATGCTATGGGAGGAGGCTCTGCAGAGGAACCTCTTGTGCTTGGGTGTTGGATCCCTTTCTCAGTCATGGTCTGCCATGGACTGTCCAGAATCCTGGCTGTTTTCCCCGTGTCTTGATGCTTGGCTGTTAGAGGAACATACCCTTTGCCGACACATTTTTGGGCCCAGACTACAAAATACTTACTTCAAGTGCATGAAAATTTCCATTCTGATTGGAGAGGAAGAGGGGAGGGGCCTAGAAAAACACCAGCCCTAAACTCTCCAGGCACAGTACAATGGGGAGAACATTAAAGAGACACCAGTTGTTGTGTGAGGCCTAAATTCTAACTCCACGCCATGAATCCAGAAGGCTACAGTGGTTGGTGCCCATGAAAACAGACTCTCTTTAGTCATTAAAATCATTCTCACATCTTGGGAACCTCGGTGGATAAAAGGAAGCTGGTGTAGTTTGAGGAATATTTGGGTGGAAGTGGGTAGTACCCTGCAACTTTCATACGATGTCCAAGGATCTAAATTTCCATGATCAATGTATCAGGCAGATGGGAAAATCTGAGGGTCCAATGAGTGACCATTTGGGCAGAGAGTTGGAATCAGAATCATGTACCCAGATGCCTGCTGTTCTCAGCTGGACGGTCCTTGGGTCATTTTTGCTCCTTTGAGCATTCTGAAATCATCCCAGTCGTTGAAAAGGCATTGGTGGGATGTGAATCACATTACAAATTCTTTCCCTTTTAATCGTAAGTGATATAGTGATTTCATATATTTTGGCTTAAATGTAGGTTAAAAAAAAACAAATTTTCTTTTATCATTGACCTGATTTTGACCAGGGATAAATGATTGAACAGATTCAGATAACTGAATACTTTACCATTCAGGCAACAGAGTCCAATAGCTTTCTTTGGCTAAAATAGCTTTAGTGTTCTTACCCCTTACCCCCTCAGTGAGCCTAAATAATGTCACCTAAGCCTGTACCTCAATGGGAAGGTCTGGAGGCACGACTCGGTCCCACGGGGCTCTCTAACGTAACATATGATGTCCTAAAATGAGAATGAAGAGGATTAAACTCTTGAGTTCTAAGTTTTAAACATTGTAATTTATAAATCAACCCCTGTCATGTTCTTTTAGAAAAGCCCGAGAGTCTCCTGGCATGGGATTTTGTAGGTAAACCTTCTCTGTGTCTTGGAGACACCAAGAAGGCGGCACAGGCCGGAGAGAGGGGCAGCTGGATTTTCTTTGTGCTGTCAAATAGAGCCCTGGGCAACTACATGTCAGTTTGGGAGTGGTAGGTGTATCTTTAGGACAATACATGGGAGTCCTAAGAGTTTAGGATCTTTAAGAGTGGACACAAACATTTTGTGGGTGCTGATGAATGTCAGCTCCAAGAAGAGCTTCTTGTGGTCTGGCTCTAGATGTGGGTAACCTGTGGTAATCTTCCACATCAGTTTGTACAGGCCTGAAATAGTCTTGGTGAGATTGACAGAATGCACTTAATGTCCTTTTGTGTCATCTGCGTGGGTGAAAGAATGCTTAATTCAGTAATCTCAGAGCTTGCCAAAGAATTGGGTTAGAAGATAGCGTTTAAAGAAAGCTTTGTCATAGATAAAATGTTTCATTCTTTGTGTGCAAATGAGGCAGCTCTGAACTTGAGAGCTGTTGACGTAAATCAGCTGTGGGTTTAGGTAGGTGTAAAGTGTTTGTTATGCAAGCCGGGGGACCTGAGTTTGGATCCCCAGGATCCGCATGAAAAGCTAGGTGTGGTGGCATGCACCCTCATCCCCCCTGTGCTGGAGAGGAGGACCCTTGGCGTTTGTTGGCCAGTCATAACATTTGAGTTGGCTAGTCATAACATTTGAGTCAACTGTGGACATGGCAGGTGTACCATGGTGGCAGGCAAGTGTGCAGACCACAGACACTGGCAGGTGGGTGTACAGACCTATGTGGGGCTGAGGGGTGGGGCGTGTAGTGCAGCTTGGACTGCCCATCCACTTAGCCCAATGGGACATCCTTCTAGTCTCCCTAGGGACTAGGCTTAGCCAGGAGTTGATGAGGGTACTCTTTTTTTGGATACCTGGTCATACTATGTAGTCCTGGCTGGCCTGGAACTTGATATGTAGATTTACCTGCATCTACCTTCTAAATGTGCTGCCATGCCCAGCAGCAGGGTGAGGGTGCTCCTAGTTTGAAGTAGAAGAGGAGGGTGAGGAAGCCTTGCAGGAAGGGTTTTCAGTGGAGGCTTTGGGGAGTGACAGTGATTTGGACAAGTGGAAATGAGAAACCAAGGAGCTGACACGGTTGTATCCCTTCTACTTGAACAGTGACTTCCAAAACCATCTAGTCTGCAGTCTAGGCAATGGGAGACTATCTCAGATAGATAGACTGGGGACTTTTTCAAAGGTTGAAAGACAGACAAACAAAATGTGCCAACCTGCTTGAGTTGGAGTCTTGTCTCTGCTATTTATTGACTGAATTGTTTTGAGCAATTGATTTTATTTTTTTAAAAGATTTTGTTTCAAAAAAGGTTTTGAAATTACATGTGTATGGCCCTGTTTTGTGTCACAGTGTACATGGAGATCAGAGGACAGCTTACAGGAGTTGGTTCTCTCCTACAGTGTGCGTACTGGGAATTGAACAAAGGTCACCAGGCTTGGTGGTGGTATATGCCTTTACCTGCTGAGCCATTTCATTGGCCCAAGATTTATTTGTGTGTGTGTGTGTGTGTGTGTGTGTGTGTGTGTGTGTGCGCGTGTACGTGCGCACACACATAAGAGGACTTTGAGGTTAAAGGCATTTGTGGGATTCTTGATTTGTTATAGGGGTGCTGGGATCCAAACTCTAGTCCTCATGATTGCCCAGCGAGCATTCTTAGCTACTTAGCCGCCGTGTCCCCCCCCCCCCAAAGTTACTTTTTCAGTTTCTTCGTTAAAAACATGAGGACAGGAATATTGCTGGCTGAGAATTATTTGTGATTCAGTGAGTTCTTGTAAGTTGGATAGAGCCCCCACTGGTACTCAGGAGCAAGTGTCTTAATACCCTTGTATGCAGTTTGCAAAGAAGAATCATTTGCAAAGAGGCTTCATTCCAGGTTTTTCAGAACACAGCGAGGCACAGCCATTTCCATTTCCACTACCATAAAGTGATCCAAGTCCTTTATAGTAGCCTTAATTGTTAGAGCTGGCCGGGCGGTGGTGGCGCACGCCTTTAATCCCAGCACTCGGGAGGCAGAGGCAGGCGGATCTCTGTGAGTTCAAGGCCAGCCTGGTCTACAGGGTGAGATCCAGGACAGGCACCAAAGCTACACAGAGAAACCCTGTCTTGAAAAACCAAAAAAAAAAAAAAAAAAAAAAAAAAAAAATTGTCAGAGCTGAGACTTGAACGCAGGCAGTATGTTATAGAGTGTATGTTCTTTATTTATCATTGCAGTAGACTCAGAATTTTATTCATAGCTTTTAGTAGCAAGTGTCGGGGGACAATTTAAAGTCAATCGTGTTTGTGGTACCAAGGAAGGAAAAGACTTCTCTTAAGTGAGGCTGACCAAAGCTTGCGTCCTGAATGTCTCAAAAGACTCATTTGGGTTAAGTGCCAAAATGACTTAGGAATTTCTACCTCTAAAGGACTTGGGCTTGTTTACCTTGTTTTTGACACAGGGTCTTACTTTGTAGTCCAGGCTCTCCTCAAACTCATGATGATCCTCCTGCCTCAGCCTTCTGAGTGAATTGGAGGTATGGGTCACCTCATGCCCAACCTGACTGTGTGCGCGTGTGTGTAGGTAAAATGTGTGCCTCCTCACGTGTGTAGAGACGTACATGAAGGTGTCACAGGGAGTTCCCCTTGATTTCTAGCCATCTTTACTTGAGTCAGGCCTCTAAATTGAGTGAACCTAGAGCTTCCTGATGAGGGTTAGTCTAGCCAAATTCTCCAGGGATGTCTTGTCTCTTTCTGAGCTCGGCGGTCACAGGCTGGCCCCCACATCCGACCATTTATGCGGATGCTTGGATCGGAACTCTGTTCTTCACACTTGCATGGTGAGCACTCTATCCACTAGACCATGTCCCCAGCCTTGACAGCCTTTCTTACAGTCAGGGGCTCACGTAGCCCTGGCTAGCCTGAAATTCGGTAGTGAAGTACGACCTTGAACTTGTGATTGATCCTCCCGCATGCACCTTCGGAGCTGGGACTACAGGTGTGCACCACTATGTCTAGCTTGTGTAGTCCTGGGAGATAGAACTCAGGGCTCTGCATGCCAGGCAAGAACTCTATCTACACATGGAGCTACATCCTCAGTCCTGGACATGCATTATTTCTGTGTGCTGTACAATGGTGGTTGGGGGTCAGTGTGGGTGTCATTTCACAGGAGTAGTCCACCTTGTTTTGTGAGATGGAATCTCTTCACTAGGACCTAGGGCTGAAAACTAAATGGGCTGGACAGCAAACTCCGGGGAGCCTCTGGTCACCTCCTCCTCAGCAATGAGATTACCAACACATGCTGCCATGCTTGGTTTTTTTCCATGGGTGAGCACTACTGAACTTCCCTTCAGCTTGTCATTTATTTGTGGTTGGTTCTGTATGCACTTGGGTACTGTGGCAGTCAGAGGACAGTTTATATGAACCAGCTCTCTCCATCACATGGGTTCCATGGATCACACCTAGGTCATCAGGCTTGGCAATAAACCCCTTTAACCCAAGATTTTCTAAAATATCTTTTTCTAAAGCTTTCAGACATGTATATATTATATGCTGAGCATTTCCCTCCTCGTGACCCCCTTTTTAAGTGTTTTTAGTTTTTTGAGACAGGGTCTCTGTGTAGTCCTGAAACTCTCTATGTAGACCAGGCTGGCTTTCCTCCAGCCTCTGACTCTGAGTGCTGGGTTTAAAGGCATGTGTCACCATGCTTGGCTAAGTGTATTTTCTTATTGGAACAGATTTAGCAAAGTGATATGAAGGACAGTTTATAGGAGGACTCAGTATTTTTCAAGTAATGCTTAAATATTCTTGCACATGGAAAGAGAAAGAATTTAGTCTTTAGGACCACAAAGCTATAGTTTCGGGACCCCAGTTTCTTCTAATTTTGTCCCTTCCACATTGTGTTTGGTACTTAGAGGGTGTGCAGCCTTGGGAAGGAATTGGTTCTTTGCCCAATCTTTTCCCAGAGGCATTGAATGGGCACAGAAAGTTTGTCTTTAGGGACCCAGCCAGGCATCGTGGGAAGTTGCTGCCTGGTAGACATTTGACTAGCTTGCTTCTGAATCCAGTCTGCTCTCACTTGGTCAGAACAAAGATAGAGAGAGGAGAGGGCAGCAGCAGTTATGTATTCTTTTCTATCTAGTTCAAGAAATAGAACATTACTGGTAACTCTTAAATGTCCCCTTTCCACCCCTGTTCCTGCTAGCAACTGCCCTATGTCTTATAATCTTGATTTTCCATAAAATTTTGCCAGATGTTACTCATCGTTACAATAATTTTGTGTTTTTTTAACTTTTGTGTAACTGGCCAGGTTCTTTAGGAAGAAAAATGGATTTTGCCAATAAAAGACAGGTGAGCATTGTATAGGTTACTTTTCCGTTGCTGTGAGAAAACATGACCAAGGTATCTTCTAGAAGGTTCTATTGAGATGAGAGTCTGTGACAGGGAGGAGGCATGGCAGTAAGCTGCAGGCATGGTGGAAGCGTGAAGCTGAGAACTCACATGCTCAGCCACAGGCATACTCAGAGAGTAAACTGGAAGTAGGTGAGCTTTTTAACTTGTTTTTTTTTTTTTCGAGACAGGGTTTCTCTGTGTAGCTTTGCGCCTTTCCTGGAACTCACTTGGTAGCCCAGGCTGGCCTTGAACTCACAGAGATCCGCCTGCCTCTGCCTCCCGAGTGCTGGGATTAAAGGCGTGCGCCACCACCGCCCGGCACTTTTTAACTTGTAATGCCTGCTCCCCACCCCCAGCACACACGTGCGCTCCGTGACATACTTCTTTCCTCCAGCAAGGCTGTGTCACCTAATTCTTCCAAAACCACACCCCCAAGTTTGGAGGGGCTATGATGAGGATAACTAGAGGGAATCAGTTCTCTCTACTCTGTAGATCCCGGGCATCTAACTCAGGTTGTCAGGCTCAGTGGCAAGTGCTTTTTAATGTTTGAGCCATCTTGCCAGTCCTTGTCTTTTTGAGACGGGGTTCTGCTGTGTAGCCTTAGGTGCCTGGAACTTGCCATGTATACTAGGCTGACTTTGAACTTATGGCACTCCTTCCTGACTTTGCCTCACAAGTATTAGGGTTATAGGGTGTGTCACTATATATGGCCTTTGTACTTCAATTGCGGTAATTACTGGCTTTAGTTTTCTGCCCACTGACAGTCATTACCATGGCATTTTGCTGTTGAAAGCTTGAAGCACTGGGACAGAGTGGTAGGCTGGTGCAGGGCCTGGCATCCATCACATCCCAGCTCAGTGAGTTCTTAGTGGAATCACATGTTATTCAAGCAATCAGACCAACAACTGCAACCAGCCCCAGACAGTGTGGGTTCCCTCTGACTGCCACATCTTCTGAAATTACTCCTGTTATTTGGAACTCATTCCTACTCTGAGTGTTGAGTGACTCTGCAGTGTTTCAGGTGACAGTATCAAAAAGGTAGCTGCGGGGTGAGCTTCCAGAGTTTCTGTGTTTCTCAAGCTCCTTCTGAAGAGTGCCCCCTACACACTGCCTCCCCTAGTGCCAAAAAAGAGGCATTTTCTTTTCATTTTAGGAATATTCACAATGGGTCCTGCATGCTGCCCATTTGCAGCTGGCTGTGTGGTGGTATGCTCAGCCACAATAATCTACTGGTTCCTTCCATGAACTTCCAGCCTTAAAACTCCAAACACGTGAGCTAACGAAATGTTCTTGGAAGTATGAACTTTGGAAGGATGCACCACTTGGCTTAAGCTCTGTAGATACGAAGCTTAAAAAAATTGCCAGGAAGGTGATACACAGCCTCTAATCCTGACACATAAGAAGTTGAATGAAGCATATGGATTTCTAGTTAGAGGCCAGTCTGTGTTAGAGATACCCCATCTCTATCTATCTGGCATCCCTCCCTAGTGTGGAGGGGGGGAGGGAGGGAAGAGAGAGGCAGAACCCCTGCAAGCAATCTTTGGACTCCTTGGGAAGTTGGATCAGGTCTGTAATTCATCTAACATGCTGGCATTAGCTTTTAATGAGTATTTTTTATTCTAAGTTACCTGACTAGGGCAGGTGCAGGGACAGTTCTTGGGGTGACCTATCTTGTGACAAGGTGCTCTGCTCTCGTGCACTTTCTTCATGGGCAGGTTCTGATGGTGGTGGGTCTTTGTGGTGGGTGGAGGTTGAGAGATGGGTGATGTGTTGTGTCAGGGCAGTGGACATGTTGCCTGTCATCCTTCAGAGGGAGACCACAATGTCTGCAATAGTTGGGGAAGTGTGCTGCTCTTGGACCCTTCTGTCAGTTGTGTATTGGAGTGAGTACTGGAAGTCTTCCACAGGGTTATTTTAAGCTTGGTTCGGATCAAGCCAAGGTACTCTCTCAAGGGACAGACAAAGGGCTCCTTCCTTCCCTTGCTTCTGCATCTTGTGCCAGGCCTTTGTCTTATGCCTGGCTGGCTCAGCCTCCCATTCCTTTGTCATTGCCCTATTCTGTGACATGCACCTTCTTTGTTGAGTGAGGGCTCTGCCATGCTGCCTTGAAGTTCTTTGTTTTCTACGGAGGGCCCTCCCCACACTTCGAGTTTGCACCAAGTCCCTCAGTTGAAGTAGCTGGTCTTGGGTCTGGGAGTGACCTTTGTCAAGCTGCTTTAAAGGCCACGCCCTTCAGAGTCACCTCCAAATGTGGCCCCAATGTCTTACTGGTATGCTTTCCATTTTGGGTGCTTGAAGTTTCTCCATGTATGCTGGGTGCCTTGAATACCTGCTGTGTGCTCCCCATGTGCCTCCCCTGTTCCTTCCCTCTTCTCTTTAGGACTGGGCCAGTGGTGGGGGTGTAAAATCCCCAGTGATAGTGTACTCACCTACATGTGAGGCTCTGTACCGTGGGATGTCATTCTGTATGCTGTGAATGTGTTGCTCTGATTTGGTTGATAACTAAAACCCTGATTGGCCAGTAGCCAGGCAGGAAGTATAGGTGGGGAAAACAGAGGAGAATTCTGGGGAGAGGAAGAGCTGAGTCAGGAGTTGCCAGCCAGACACAGAGGAAGCAAAATGACAGGGCAGAGCTGAGAAAAGGTACCAAGCCATGTGACTAAACATAGATAAGAATTATGGGTTAATTTAAGTGTAAGAGCTAGTCAGTAATAAGCCTGAGCTAATGGCCAAGCAGTTATAATTAATATTAAGCCTCTGTCTGTTTACTTGGGAGATGCAAGTGGGAGAGCTTTGTCCCAACCGTGGGCCAGGTGGGACACAGGAAAACTTCTGGCTACAGCTCTGGGTTCACCCCCAGCACTGCCAGTATTTACATGGCAGTCATCTAGTCAGCCATTTATTCTTAGTCATTCTCATTGATTGTTTTAGCTCCTTTGAACAAGATGCTATCTGGGATATGTGACAATAGTTCTTTAAGGGGGTCTCGGGTAGCCCAGACGGGCCTACAATCTCTTCCATAGCCAAGGATGACCTTGAACTTATCTTCTGTCTCTGCCCACTCAGTGTTGGGGTTCCTGCGTGCACCACCACACGAGGTGTTACACCCCAGTGTGATGGTCCCCGGGGACTCGTGTGTGCTGAGCAAACATTCTGCCACCTGAACTTGATCCCCAACCCTGTCAGCATCATTCTCCCCGCCCCCCTTTACCTCTTCCTTGATGCTGTCTCTCCCTGGCCTTGAACTCATGATCCACCTGCCTCAGCCTTGTCTTTGGGATAGGAGCTCTGTTTTGTTAGAGTAAGATTTACTTTTCCCAGGGTTTTCGTGCATTCATACGTGCACCATAAAGATACAGTATTGAATTAAGTCTCAATCTGTCTTCTTTGTCTTTCTGCCCCTTCCTCTTCCCCAACTCCTTCTTCCTCTTCTCTCTCACTGTGTGGCACATGTGTGTGCATGTACATAGAGTCAGAAAGGAGTTGTTATAGAGGGAGGCAGTGCTGGAGGGAGGGAGTTGGGCTTGCTAATGGGCATAGAGAACTTGTTTCTGGGATATAAAACTTTCTGAAATTCGGAACTGCTGCCCATGCTCACCCGTGGTGGATTGCTCACCTTTCGGACACAAGGCCATGGATGTGTTCAGTTTTAAAGAGCAGTAGCAGCAGCAACAGAAGCCTTAATTCAGCTCTGGTAGCAGTTGTACAACATTAAGAATGTACTAAAAGTCACTGGGTGGTGTGTCATGAAATGGAAATTTTATGGTGTGTGAATTATGCCAATGAAGCCGTCACATCTCATCTCTGGAGGTGAGGACCTTAATGAGGATCTTAGGACAGAGAGCAGGAAGACTCTCTGAAGCATAGTGCTGTGGTGTGTTAGGTACTCAGCTGACGGATGTCATTATTCTCAGGGAAATACATTTCCATGTTGTTTTCAGTAAGTTGGAGCTTTTCTTCATTGCTGTATATCCAAAGTACTGTCCACCACGTAGTTTGCAACTAGTAATACTTGTTGAATAAATGCGATTCCTTCAAAATTTGTATGTGCACATGTGCATATACGTGCCACAATGAAGTGTGTCTGAGGACAACTTGTGGGGATCAGTTCTTTTCTCCCATTTTGATCCTGGGAATCCTCAGGTCTCTCTGCTGGTTAAGCCTGACAGCAAGTACCTTTACCCACTGAGCCATCTCAGATGCCCATAGCTACAAATCTTAGGGTCTCTGTAGCCCGGGTAGCCTGCATGTTGTCTTCTTGCTTTAATCCTCCAACAGCTGTGGTTATAGACATATAACCACCATATAACCACCATACCTGGCTTGGACCTGTGTTTTAATCATTTACTCCATCCCTCTCTCACTTGTAATCTCTCTCATCATCCCCTCAAATTCATGGCCTCTTTATTATTGTCACACACACATGCACACAAATACACAGTCAGGAGCGGTGGTGTACTCAGGAGGCAGAGGCAGGTGGATCTCTGAGTTCTAGTTGAGGCCAGCATGGTCTATGTAGTGAGTTATATCCGACAGCCAGGGCTGCATAGAGACACCCTGTCTCCTTTGTAAATAAAAAAGGGGGAAAGAATGAGTGAATATATAAATACAACCCACTGAATCTATTTTAGTGTTGTTTGTATGTATTTGTTTTGGGGCTGACTCCTTGGTATTGGATAAACAGTTGGAGAAGATTTAATTCTCCTTCTTCCATCAGTCGTTATCAGCCTGTAACGCTTCATCTATGTGTGAGGCTCCAAAAGCTTTCCCCATCTGTGTTAGTCAACTGGAGATCTCACTGTTCGGGTCTTGTTTAGGTAGCTGTATTGTCGATTTCGTGGGTGTGGCTTCCTTGTCACGTTGGAAGGCACAGTCTTACAGCCGACTTCTCTGCTCCTTTGGCTCTTAGCTGTCTTCCCTCTCCTGAGATGCTCTCCGAGCCTCAGGTGGAGGGGTTGTGTTGTAGATGGGGCTGGGTAGCCCACATGGACCTGTGTTTTTAGCCAACCTACAGTAGTAGGATTGGGTGACATGGAGATTTATTTCCACAGCCTGTGGTCAGTGCTTCACTTGAGGATGGGAATGAGTATAGACTCCAGCCTGGGAGGCAACCACTCTGCACAAATTCGAGGGGAGAGCGGGGCCAAAATACTTCCCAGGCGTTGTCCTAGTAATATTCTTGGATAGTCTACTTATTCTGGTCTATCTGTTCATACTTCCCAGGCATTTTCCTCGTAATATCCTCAGATATTCTACTTATTCTGTCTGTCTATAAATATCTGTCTGTACGTCTCAGGCATTTCTCCCACTGTGGGGGAAATCTAGCTACCTATGTATCTACCTGCCCATCTATCCTAGTGTGCAGGTATGTGCCCTAGCTTGTGTGGAGGCAAGGGGACAGTTTGCTGGAGTCTGTCCTCTCTACCCCATGGGTCCCAGGGTGTTGAAGTCTCCGGTGGTCAGGTTTGGCAGCAGGCACCTTTCCCCACTGAGCCATCTCGCCTGTATGCTTTTGTGTTTTTGTAAGAACTTCCTGCCTGTGCATATGTGGCTGTTAGTGGTTCAGATCCCTGGTCAGCAGAGGACTTCATTTTTGTAGAAAATGTTCAGTTCTTAGAAATGTGTAGGTTTAACCCAGTCCTTTGTCTGCCAGTCTTATGTAATGGTTCCTACATATAAGAAACTGTTTTTCTCTGAAGTATGTTATAAAATGCACATCCTTTCCATTAATAACACCAAATTGCCTTTACAACCGTGTCACTGGGTACCATCTGATTATCGAGGCTCAGGAAAAGAAACGCGTGCGTGCGTGCGTGCGTGTGTGTGTGTGTTACAGTTTTGGAGACCGGGTCTTTCTAACGTAGCCTTATTTTAAACCCTTGATCCTTCCACCTTGGCCTCCTGAGTGTTGGGATAATAGGTGTGGACTATCATGCCTACTACCCATGAGGTGTTGTTCCTTTTTTGAGACAGGGTCTAACTGTAGCCCTAATCAGCCTGGAATTTGCTTTGTAGATCAGACCAGCCTCATTTTCAGAGATCTACCTGCTTCAGTCTCCCTCCCCAGTGCTGTGATTAAAGTCATGTATGTGCCAACTGGAATGGTTTCTTTCCCTCTGATCGCCCAGGGAATGGCTGAGCCTTCTCCAGTCTTCCTGCACTGCCTGATGAATACCTGTAGCTCTGGCTACATCTTACTACTTACGATGTAGACCAGGCTGGCCCCAGGGACTCACAGAGGACCCACCTGCCTCTACCTCCCAAGTGCTGGGATTAAGGCATGCAGCACTATGCTTGGTGAACACTTGTTCCTGTTATTGTCTTTGTTGGTTCCTTGGTGCCCAGGCTGTGGCTTACCTCCAGTGCTTCTTCTTTGTGTCCCATCTCCCTCCTCATTTTAATCTTGGCCATTCTTCTTCTTATATTTTTGCCTGTGATATCTCTAAGAGTTGCTTTTTATAGTCTACAGGCATTAAGTAATCAACAGAGTCCCGCTGTAAGAACCAATATTAAAACACTGTCACACCTCCTTTCAACTTTGCTGCCGCCTCATGGATGATGAGCCAAAAGGCTAAAAACTGTCAAGAGTGTTTTAACTTCTCCCCATGGTTTGGGAAACAGATCTCATAGAGCCCAGCTTGGCCCAGAACTTGCTGGTAGCTGAGGGTGACATTGACCTTCTGACCCTCCTGCCTCTGTCTCCTGAGTGCTGAGCGCTCGCGCCAACACACCCATCTTGGCAACCTTCTTGAGTGTTTTTTCCCCCTTCTCTTTTAAACAGAAGTTGGTGACACAGCAAAGCAGTACCTAGAAAAAGGTCTTTTGGTTCCAGATCATGTGATCACACGCCTAATGGTGTCAGAACTGGAGACCCGGAGCTCCGAACACTGGCTGCTAGATGGTAAGTGGGTCATGGGCAGGCTGGGCTTTTAGCACCCTTGATCGTTCTCATCTCGTTTTTACAGCTGCCCCTCTCCCAGACCTGTCGTTGATTTCACATTATAATTTCACATTATCATTCACCGGGGTTGTCTAGAAATCCTATATTGGTTATAGAGGAAGGTGATTGTCAAAATGGTAGCTTTAGCCAAATGTGTGTGTGGCCGGGGTACCTTTTATCTCTGCACTTGGAAGGCTGAAGCAGGGGATTTACAGCAAGTTGTAAGCCAGCCTGGGCTATCATGGTGAGTTCTAGGCCAATGGATTATAGAGTGGAGCTTTTTTGGGGCAGTGAGGTGCTGTGTATTCTTAGGATCCAGCCATTCCATTGTTGGGAAATATTAGTTAAAGATGTGTTCTATTCTTTTATGCTGTGGAATATTTGTTTAAGGATGCAAAGATGTGTTGCATTCTTTTATGTTGCATTTGTTTAGCTATGTAAAGCTGTTGTTACCTTGCCTGCAGAAAACATCTGATTGGTTTCATAAAGAGCTGAACAGCCATCAGTAGGCGGGGCTGCCAGGCAGAGAGAATAAATAGGAGAAGAATGAGAGAGGGAGGGCAGGAGCAGGACTCCAGGGGCCAGCCAACACAGCCAGCTATGGAGCAAGAAGTAAAGAAAGGTATAGAGAATGGAGAAAGGTAAAAGCCCAGAGGCAAAAGGTAGACAGACTCATTTAAGTTAAGAAAAGCTGGCTAGAAACAAGCCAAGCTAAGGCCGGGCATTCATAAGTAGTAACTCTCCATGTATTATCTGGGAGCTGGGTGTCGGGCCCCCAACAAGCAAAGAGTTAAAATAACCAACTACATTCCATTCTGAATTTCTGCCCAGGGATGTGTCTTCAAGGATGTTTATTTGACCTCCTTTTTGGTAAATAGTTTAAGACATTTTTTTTTAAGGTGCTAATAGCTGTCTCAGTAAAGGAGTAAGCTGTGTAAAGAAATGTAAAAAAAAAAAAAAAAGCTATAAATACTGTAAGAGAAAACATAAGTTTTATGGTTCTCCGAGGACACAGGGGAGAACATTGTTTTCCTTAAGAAGGTTAGGATAATTTTTTGGAGGTGAGTGGGGGTCTGCTCAGTGATTAGAGAGCATTTGCTGCTCTTACAGGGAACCTGGGTTTGCTTACCAGCACACACATGGTAGCTCCAATTCTGGGGGATCCCGGAATGTCTGACCTCCTGGGGCACCAGGCATGTACACGGCACACATGCGAATATGCAGGCAAACATTCACACACATAAAATGTAGTTGAGAAGATGGATGTTCCCCAGGTAGAAAAATGTGGTTTAGAAAATACAGATTTGAGTGGGAGGGTGGGTACAGAGCAAGTGGGGCATGACTCAGCATAGCGTTTTCTGAGCTTTGAAGAAAAAGGCAAAGAAAATCCTTTTGATTTTGTGTCTGTTACTCAAATTGTACGTCACTGTGATCAAATAACCAAGAAAAGCATCTTAATATTAGGAGGAGTACTTAAAATATCTTTATTGCTGCATATTACTTACATGAGTTTCATTATGAAATTTTGTACATAAATATAATGTGTTTTGATCATATTTGCTCCTCATCTGTTGTCCCACTCCAGCTGAGCTCCCCTTTCCCCAACTTGTCCCCATTCTATTTTTCTGTTTCATTTTTTACTTTTTTTATGTGTGCCCCGGTGAGTTTAATTAAGGAGCGTGGGGGAGGGCTTATTTACAGGAAACCGGGTGACTTCCCAGCCGCTGCCCCACTGAATGAAGAAAATGTCTTTTTCTCCTGGAGCAGCCCCACTAAATTGCCTGCGAGTCTGCAGGGAGTGGCAGACCCTTGTGAACCTTTCCAGGACAGAATGCCAGTGGGCCCAGGTTTAGGCAGGTCTTGTGTAAGTAGTAACAACTGTGTGTGAGTTCAAAAGCGCAGAGGCCATGTCATGCCTGGAAGACGGCATTCCACACCTCTTTCTTCTCACCGTTCTCACCCTGTTTTCATTAGTGTTCCCATTGCTGTGGTTAAACACCACGACCAAAAGTCATTTGCTTACACTTCCATATCACAGTTCATCCTAGAAGGGAGTTAGGGTAGGAACCTGGAGGCAGGAGCTAATGGGTTTACTTGCGTGTTCAGCCTGTTTTCTTGTAGCACCCAGGACCATCGTCCCCGGCCAGGAGTGGCCCCACCCACAATGGGCTGGGCCACATCAATTACTAATTAACAAAATGACCTACAGACCTGCCTACAGCCCGTATGGAGACAGTTTCTCAGTTGAGGTTCCTTCCTATCAGACACTAGCTTGTGTCAAGTTGACATAAAAGTAGCCAGCACATGCTGCAGTTCTGTGGTGTTTTCTAAGCCTCGGTGGATGCGGTCATGGGTGTGGAGAGGTTGGTAACACAGATGCCCTATTTAGGGATGAATTCTAAATAGTCACTTATGTTTAGCACTTTGAACAGTTAACAGCTTCTACTTTTAACTGCCGCCCATGGCAAACAGAAGCTTCTTTGACCAAACCTGATGGCAGCACTAACCCGTGATCATAAACATAAATACTTAGAAGTCAGTTTTGTTTGACAGACAAGACCCATCATGTCCACTTAGCGAAGCAGCAGCAGTTGCTTCCCCACTGGGCTTTTGAACAAGTTTACAGTACCAGAGGTGAATTCCTCCTGTGGATTGAACCTCAGATCCAATCAGAAAGCAGTTGGTTATTATCCCCCAAAGCAGGGCTACCACTATTGCATCTGTTGGTTGGCATAGTTCACCTGGCAAGTCCTGTGCAGGGTTCACAGCTGAGTGACACTTCACCCCCAGCAGTGGCACTATATAGGTGTACACTATTGTACTCATTTCCCAAATACTTTTGGTGTGTGTATTTGGGATGAGCTCTAGATTTGCTGATACCTGTCAGTATTTAATCTGTCAGTTCTTTAATCATAAGGGCTCATGCCTTGTGGAATAAAATTTGTATACTTTTAGGGGTCATTATCTCTATTAAATTCCCCTCGAGAGGTGGCTAATGGGTACTGGGGCCAGACTGCTCCTCTTGAATCTTAACTCTTCTCCCCCCAGACAGTGTATAACCTTGGGCAGGCCACCATGCTGTTTTGTGCGTTTGACTCATTGTGGACGATGGATTAGGAAAGAGTTTAAGGGTGAGATAAATGACTGGATGTACAAATGCTTAGAGGTGTAACGTTTGAGAAAATGCCATGAGAGTTTATGTGGGTTTGTGTATTTGGCATGGCTAGTGTTCAGGGCCTGGGTTTTTTTTTTTTTTTTTTGTAGGTTATTACATGAAGTATGAAGTTCAAAAATAGCTTTAAGCTGCTGGCGATGCATGCCTTTAATCCCAGCACTGGGAGGCAGAGGCAGGTGGATCTCAAGGAGATCAGAAACCTGTGAAGAATAAAAAATAACATAAAAAAGGCTTTAAGGATTTATTTAGCCTTATGGAGGTCATTCATCTGTGGACTCTCATGTCTCTTTTCCTGCTTGCTTTTGTCTTCGCTGTTCTCAGAGACCAGCTAGTCTTCTTCCATCACCACCAGCCTGTTTTTGTGAAGTGCGTCAGTCTCCCAACTGCTTCCGTTTTCATCTCCTGAAAACCCATCTGGTCATTTTCAGTTTTGATTTTTCTTCAAAACTCTGGAATCTGTCCATTTGGCACCGTGGGGGTGTCAGGGCCGCCTGGTCCCCATGTTCTGTGCTCTACTTCAGACCCCTTATGCGGCAGGGCACATGCTTGTGCTTAGCAGAGGGTGTGCTTGTTGAGTGTGCTAAAGGTGATTGGATGTGTACAGGCCTGTCTTAGAAGGAATTCTGGATGACAGATGAGTCATCGTCTTGGTCCATATGGCTTTGGAGAAGCATTCTGCTAACTGTGGGTGGAAATCAGCACAGTGGATACAAGCCAAGGAAACACTGAGTCGGTTGGGGGATGGTGTGTGTTCTGCCTGGCCAGCGCCATCCTTGTTAAAATGTTCGGTGTTATCTACCTTCATGGCGCTTGGAAAAGAAACACCCTTTTTGTTTTTGCAGCAGAGTCTCACTGTGCGGCTCAGATGACTTCAAACTCCTGATAATCCTCTCTGTAGCCTCCCAAATGCAGGGATTACAGATGGGAGCTACCATGGTTGGTTTTCAAAAGATTTTTATTTGGTGCATTGGTCAGCTTGCATTGTTATGACAATGGTTAAGATGAGTCATGGGTGAACAAAAAGTTTTATTTAGTTTGAAGTTGTGTGTGGGTGTGTATTAGCTACTCTTCTGTTGTTGTGATGAGATACCATGACCAAAAGCAGTTTATGGAAGAAAGAGTTAATTTTTGCTAGGGCTTCAGAGTGAGTCCATAATGGCAGGGAAGACCCGGCAGCAGGCAGCTGGAGCAGGAAGAAGCAGAGGGGCCATACCTTCAGCAGCAGACACAAAGCAAGATAACAAAATGGAAGTGTGGCAAGGCGAGATATACGTGTGTGTGTGTGTGTGTGTGTGTGTGTGTGATGCAGCAACACCAACTGGGACTAAGTATTTCAATGCCTGAGGTGCAGGGAACATTTCTTATTCAAACCACAAGATCAAACAGCATAGTGAGGGCCCCCCTCAACTGCATTCTGTCATAATCGATTGCATCTCAGTAAGGGCACACACACACAAAGGGAGATTTCATGATGCAATTCAGGAAGCCAGAGTTGGTAGGGTGCCATGCTCCTAGATGTTGTACAAGTCTCATGGTAATTAACTGGAATCCTCAAGAACCATGGTGATCACTTCCAAGGAAGGTACACATACCTCTCCCCTCTCCCCTCCCCCGTGACTTCCCATTCATCTGTACCTCTAAACAAGTCACATCATCTCACACATCGTCTCACTGGTTACTAAGTCTCAGGACATGGACCTTTGGGGAAGGTGCACAACTCATCCAAATCATAGCATTAGTTTTCATGGGAAGCACTGTTGCAATTTGGAAAATAATTTTTAAGCCTTTTAATTCAAGATAAAGATAACTCTGGGTTTTCTAAAACATGTTTTCACTGACATCTTTTTGCTTGAGATTTTATATTGCCTTTGGCATATAAGTTTATAAAATAGGTATGCAAAGCTCATCAAGTTAAGGTGCTTGATACCAAGGCCAACTATTTGAGTTTGACCCCTTAGACCTAAGGGTGGAGGAACAGATCTAATCCCATAAATTGTCCTTTGACCATTACAGGCATACTCTTTCCTGCTTACCCCATCCCCCAAATAAATAAATGTAATATGAAATTCTAAAATAGGTATACAGACCAAACATTTGCTAGTAATAATCATACATTTGTTTTATTTATTTTGGGGGCAGGGTCTGTGTATGTAGCCTTGGCTGACCTGGAACTCTTTAGACCGGGCTGGCTGGTCTCTAACTCACAGAGAACCTCCTGCCTCTGCCTCGAGAGTTCGTAGGGTTAACTAACGGCTCACACCGTGAAGAGCACCATTACGTTTCTTACCGTGGAAGCACTGCAGCTTGCTCGGTGTGGCGGCACACCGGGCTCTACTCTCGGGTGCATGAAAGTAACCATCTTTCCCCTTCCCGTTTTTGATACAAGGTCTCTCGTAGCTTAGGCTGACTTTAAACTCATTGTATAGATAGCCAAGCGTGACTTAATTCCGATTCCAACAGCCCTACACCCGACACCTGGGGCATTTCCGGTGTTGGCCTTGAGCAGAGTGGCCTGTGCAGTGCAAAGAGTGCAAGGCAGCGGTGAAGTCACACATAGCTTCCTTCCTTACACACGTGCTTTTCAGTTCAGAAACTTGCTGTTGCCAGATGTCTTTCAACCCTGCAGTCAGTTACTTATGTGTCGAGACTCATTTTAAGAAGCTGGAATTACATTAAACAGGCTGCGTTTCATTGTGAACTCACCGGTTCTTTCTGGAGGGAATTCTATTTTTAATGCATTCATTCTTCTGCCCAGAAGTCAGACTGTTTTGAATGCACAGTCTTGCCATGCCTGCTTGTCTTCCAGTCCAGTGATCTCAGACCTGAGACATCCCAGCATGCCTGCCCACCCACTCGGGCCTTGGAAGTGCATGTGAAGAAAGTGGGCCAGCGGTCCTGGGGCTGAGGCTTCTGCCCTTTCTTTGCAGAGTTTTTAGCACATTAAACTGGCTTTGACCTCATCTCCTCCGTATTTCCCTGTTTGAGGCCGACCTCTGAGGAGTGCCATTCCCCACCGGGCAGCAGATGTCTACAGTGAAGGAACAATACACTCCGTTTCATCACATCTCATAGAGAATGCCAGGAGCAGTTTCCCCTGTTGCCCTTGTGATAGGGTGTGATTCTGGATGTGTGATAGATAGACCTGTTTAGAAGGTTACTGAGGAGTTGCTGTTGGGTAGAATGGAGAACAGCCCCACTTTGAGAGAGAGTATGAGTGCTTCCACGTATTGAGAAGCTAGCTCTGCAGATTGCTAAAGTATGTGGGATACAGGTGTAGCTGATTCTGCACTGAACTGGTGACAGACAGCGAGGGAGGGAGAGAGGAAAACATGTGTTGAGGAGGGATCATGGCTGGTGATATGGCTCCATTGGTGAAAGTGCTTGCCTGGAACCCACAGTGGATAGAGAGCTGATTCTGAAGTTGCCTTCCTTCCGACCCTCCACAGATGTGCTATAGCATGTATGTGTGAGCACTGGAGTGTATGCATACAAGAACACCTGTGCACAGACACAGTGCATAGAAGCATACTTAACACTCTGACACAGCAGGGGTGGAAGATGGACATGCTGCCAACCTGTTAGATGAGATGACATCCATGTTCAGGAGATAAATGGAATTGGCATTACGGAAAGTATTGGGCTTGTGTTTAGAATAGTCTTGGTGTCACATTTCTGGAGGCCCCATACAGTGCGTATATATTTGATAAGTTTTTCTGTATCTATGGTGAAGAATTTGAGCAGTGGTGCTTACCTGACTATGGCTAAGCCAGCATGGAGGCACACGCTCAGGGTGCAGAGGCAGGCGGCTCTCTCTGAGTTTGAGGTCGTACCTAGCAAGTTCCAGGCCATCTAGGGCTACATAGTGAGACTATATATATATCAGGGTTGGGGATTTAGCTCAGTGGTAGAGCACTTGCCTAGTAAGCACAAGGCCCTGGGTTTGGTCCTCAGCTCCGGGGGGGAAAAAAAAAGTTCGGGTCACTTTTTTTTTTTTTTGGTTTTGTGGGCACATTCTTTTTTTAACCCTGTTGTGGTGTCAATCTTTTCTCTCTTGTTCTTCACATATAGACCTTCCTGTGTCTCCTTCCTGTGGGCTTGATTTTCTTTCCTGAAGGATCAGTGCTATTAGTTTTCTGTTGCTGTGATAAAATGTCACGATTGATGGCCACTTAAGGAAGAAAGGGTTTATTGCAGCTTATGGTCCCAAAGCGATCGAGCCCATCTTGGTGAGGAAGGCATGGCATGGTGGCGGAAGCAGGAGCTGACTGTTCACATATCACCTGCACACAAGGAGAGGGAAGGAGGAGAAGGCAATAAGTCTCTCAAAGCCTATCCCTCCCTAGAAACATACTTCCTCCAGCCAGGCTGCACCTCCTAAAAGTTCAATAAATTCCCCCAAAAACTGCCAGTTGGGGACCAACTGTTCAGATTCATGAACCTTTAAGGGACCTTTGTTGTGCCAATCACAATGATCAGACTTTGTTGGGTTTGGTTGATGATTTTTGTGGTTATTTTTATAACCAAGTAGCCATGATGCTATCACCCAGATGGGCACATCTTTTAGTTTGTGTATTAAAGTTGATCAGAATTTTTGCCAAGTCCTTCTCTTTTAAAAATATAATTTATCGCCGGACCCAGCACTCGGGAGGTAGAGCCAGGTGAATCTCTGTGAATTCAAGGCCAACCTGGTCTACAGAGCGAGATCCAGGACAGGCATCAAAAATTACACAGAGAAACCCTGTCTCGAAAAACAAAACAAAACAAAATGAATTTATCTTTCATATTTCTATGTGTGTATGTTTAAGTGTATGCCCTGTCTGAGCATGTGCCTGAGGAGGCCATCTAAAATATGGGTACTAGGAACTGAACTCTGGTCTTCTGGAAGAACATCAAGTGCTCTTATCTGTGGAACTATCTCTTTGGTCCCCAAGATTCTGCTTTCTAACAAGGTCATTAAATATCTTCATATTCTCAAGAGAAATGACTTTATTTCCATTTAAATAGTGTGCTGAGGGAAAGCACAGAGCTTCACTAGGGGCGAGAGACTCGTTTTAGTGAGACCAGCTAATGGTTTTCTAAATAGCAATAGTTGTTGAGTTACATGCAGTGGGGACATGAAGAGATATTGTGATGATACCTGACTTGGATTTTTCTCTTTATCCCCTGTCCCCCTTTTTGAGATGGACTCTTCTGCATCCTAGGATGGTTCCCAGTTTCCTATAACAGTAGAGGCTGGCCTTGACTCCTGATCCTGCATCTACCCCCCTTGAGTGCTGGGATAACAGGCACATTCCATCATGGTCAGTTCATGAGATGCTGGGGAAGTTCACTACCACTCAACCACGTGCTGTTTCCCCCAAGACCTGTCACATTGCTCAGGCTGCCCTCCACTGCCCTGCCTTACCCAGCCTTCCAAGTAGCTGATGCAGGTCTATGTGCACCATGAATTTTTTTTTCTTTCTTTCTTCTTTTTCTTTTGGTTTTTAGAGACAAGGTTTCTCTGTTTAGCCCTGGCTGTCTTGGAACTCACTCTGTGGACAAGGCTGACCTAGAATTCACAGAGGCCCACCTGCTTCTGCATCTGCTGGGATTAAAGGCGTATGCACCACCACCACGAAGCAGCCAAGCTGCTTTTGAGTTATTTTTCCTCATTCATAAAAGAGTCCTGTTTTTGGTATAGGTTTTATAAGTATTGGTTACAAGCATGGAAATCATTTGGTTGTTTGAGACAGGGTTGTTTGAGACAGGGTTTCTCTGTAATAGCCCTGATTATCCTGGAACTTGCTTTGTAAACCAAGAGATCTGCCTGCCTTAGCCTCCCCAAATGTTGTTATTAAAGGTGTGCACCAGCATGCACAACCACACTTGGCCCACAAGCATGGAATGCTTAAGGGGTTCTAGACATAGATGGTTAAATTGTAAGCATGTGTTATTGTCATTAATTAATATCAATATTATTTGTACTGTGTTCTCCCCCCCCCTCAGAGTTTTTGAGACAGTCTCATGTAGCCCAAGCTGGCTTTGGATTCCCTAATGTAGCTAAGAATGACTTTAAACGCCTCATCTTCTTGCTTCCACCTCCCGAGTGCTAGGAATATAGAGCTGTCACCATGTCCGGTTCGTTCTTTGCCAGAATCACGTGGCATCACGTTCATTTGCATATTTGGTTTCTCAGCTCCCTGCCCCGCAGTGTAGGCAGACACTGCGTCTGGGTTACTCTACTAGGCAAAGGCTTCTTTCTGAACGTTACGTTCGTTTCAGAAAAAGACCCCACCTGCAGCCAGTGGCTGAGCCCTCGTGGGATGCTTGGCTGGCTATTTTCTTGAGTGCAGAAATGAATGGGCCTGTGTGGTAAAATCATTTGTCCCTTTATCTTGAGACACAGTGGGACCAGTTTTCCCCCGACTTGTCTGTGCACAGAGAACAGAGGGTTCTTAAACAGAGGAGCCTTTATACAGAGGTTTGCAGATGGTAGCTCTTGCCTCCACACAAGGGACATCTTGCCTCCTTAGGAAAGAGGTACCGTATTAGAATAACTGGTTTAAGAACAAGGATTTGGGGCTGGGTAGATAGATGGCTCAGTGGTTAAGAGCAGCAGACTTGGGATTCAGTATCCAGCACCCACATGATGGCTCACAACCATCTCTAACTACAGGGTATCCAAGACCTCTTATGGCCTCTGCAGGCACCAGTATGCATGTGATGCACATAGATACATCCTGGCAAACCACTCATGCATATAATTACAAGTAAAGACCAAGGACTTTATGTTGCAAAAACCCTTCCAGGAGGATCTCAAGAGATCTCAAGGCAGACATTCTCCAAAAATTCTTGCCTAACTAGAATTGGCCTTTACTTGACAAAGGTCCCTTTGAAGACTTTTTGAAACAGTGTCTCATAACCAGACTGGTCTCATGACATACAGCTCTGGTCCTCCTGCTTGGTGTGCTGGTTAGTTTGTTAATGTGACATATAAATGTAGATGTAGCTGAGAAGAGGGATCTCAGTTGAGTAACTGTCTCCGTCAGACTGACCTATGGGAATGTCTGTGGGGGTATTTCTTGGTGGTTGATTGCTGTGGACAGTCCTATTCTTGAGCAGGTGGTCCTAGGAAGTACAAGAAAGACAGCTGAATGTAGATCTGGGAGCAAGCCAGTAAGCAGCATTCCATGGTTCCTGACTTCCCTCAATAATGGGTTCTTTTTTTTTTTAAAGCTACTTATTTCTTCTTTTAGTTTACCCCCCCCCCCTCCAAACACACACAGGGCTTTTCTGTATAGTCCTGGCTGTCCTGGAACTCTCTCTATAGACCAGGCTGTTCCCGAACTCAGACTCACTGCCTCTGCCTCCCGCATGCTGGGATTAAAGGTGTGCGCCATCACCACCCAGCTAATAATGGACTCTTAGGGGATATGTAAACCAAGTGATAAAACCCTTTCCATCCTAAGTTGCTTTCAAAAGTGAACCAGGACCCTCCCATGTGCCGGGATACAGATTTGTACTGTCCCGTCTAGCTCATAGTGTTTGAATTTGAAAGCCGTCCGGTCGTCCCCCCCCCCCACAAGCATTTGTCTCTCAGTTCTTTGCTAAGTCATTTCCTACTAACTCATAAGCTCTTAAGGGTGGGGCTCCTTATCGCACCTCTCTTATATATATATCCCAGTGCTTCAGGGTCTAGAGCAGTGGTTCTCAACCTTCCTAACGCTCCGACCCTTTAATACAGTTCTTCATGTTGTGGTGACCCCCAACCATAAAATTATCATTGCTACTTCATAACTGTAATTTTGCTACTGTTATGAATCATAGTGTGAATATCTGACATGCAGGATAAGAACGGCTGTTCTAGAGCATCTCCATGTATCCCAGGACACTTGCAGTGAGCTAGGGCTGAGGGGCTCTAGAGCGCTTGGCAGAGTAGGAACCGGAGAGCCCACAGCTCTTTTGCTGACTCGCCAAGCTACCACGTACTCTTTTCACTGTCTGTTAATAAGGATGGAATGAGGACTCCAGAGGTTAGAAACACGTGCAGGTAAACATGGGAAAGTCACATAAGGGGCAGAGGAGAGGGCCTCTGCAAAACAGGATTCACTGTGGTTCCTAAGGATTCTGGACTGATGTGAACAGTTGTACTCCCTCACTAGGTAGGACTGGGAAAATTCCCACAGCCATAGCTGGTCCCTGTGGCTCATGACTATGAGCAGCCTACAGTTGGGGTGGTCAGAGGTAACCATAGACTGGATAGGTGGGGAGGGACTTGTCATAAGGTGCCAGCCAGCCAAGACAGATGTCTAGTTCTTTCCACCAGGCAGAGGTCCTGCTTTTCCTGAGAATGTGGCAGTAGACTCTGGCTCTGCACCTCCCTGTGGATGCATTCCAAGTTAGAAAAGCAGATGCACCCTGCTCCATTGCCCTCCACTGCCCTCCTCTAGCCGGTGACATGGTTGGGAGAGCCAGGTGCCCAAGCCCAGGGGCTTAGAAGGTATTTAGCCACTCTTCACCATTGCGCACAAATCCCCGAGGATCCGAGAGACCTGGTGGTGCTGTGGTTAGTGGTGCAGTGTGGTACTTTCAGCTTTCCACCTAGAGTGGCTGCTTAGACTGGGCAAGAGCATGGTTTCTAGGTTGGGTTAAGGGGCAAGTGGTGATAGGTGTGGAAGAGTGAGGTAGACAATTCCTGTAAGCCGTGAGGCCATGCTGGAGGGAGAGAGGCGAGCACCTGGTTCTGCATTCTACTTCGCCGGGGAGAGAGGCGAGCACCTGGTTCTGCATTCTACTTCGCCGAGATACTTAACCGGACACAAGGCAGCTAGCAAGTAACTCTCTCTCCCTTTCCCTGATACTTATTATCTCCGAGTTTGGGCCTTATTCCATAGCCAAACTGTCCTGGAAATCACAGCAGGCCTCCTGCCTCAGGGCCTCCCAAAGGTGGGCTACAGGGTCAACCTCCCTGCCCAGTTGTAATTCTCTACTCATGGAAAAATTGTAAATGCTGCCACCTGTTGACCAAATGTCCACGTGCATCCCGTCCACTTTCAGCACCCCTGCCCAGGTGGCATCTCTGCGTTCTGGGCACCAGAAATAAGGCCTACACAGGTCTCATAGGATCTGTCAGCAACCCAGTTTAGTGGGGTAAGTACCACACTGGGTTGGCAGTCTCTCTGGGATTACCGTTGTGAGTAGTAGGCTGTTCAGTCAGATTAATATTTTCTGTCTGTCTGTCTTTTCGTTCACTTTCCCCTTCCTTCTTCCCTCATCTCCCCCATCGCCCCTCCCTTGGCTTGCATGTGTACACACCTGCAAATACAAGTTGTGGGTTTTGAATCCAAAGTCTTATAGCCTCCCTCTTATTGAGCTGCTCTCCACACCCTAGAAATGGTTACTCTTAAATATGTGTGCCCGCCCCCCTCTTTCTTTCGAGATAGGATTTCTCTGTGTAACAGTCCTGATTGTCCCGGAACTCAGAGATCCGCCTGCCTCTTACCTTCCAAGTGCTGGGATTAAAGGCATGCGCCACTACCACCTGGCTGGTAAATGGATTTTCCTCTTCAAAGATTTTCATGGATCGTATTTTAACATGATTTTATATAGGGAGTACTTTTCACAAGCCAATGTCCTAACAATTCAGTCATTGTTCCAGGAACTTGAGTCTCATTCGGTTCCAAGGGTAAATCTCTAGAAGGGAGTATGTAGTATGAATCTTAAAAGGTCTTATTTATTAATAAAAACAAACTTGGAGCCAGGTACTGGGGTCAACGCTGGAAGATCAGAGAAGCAGAACAAGCCACAGCTACCTCACCTCGCCAGTTCCTCAGCTGATCCTGTTTTTTCAGACTGGAAGTCTCTGAGTCCTCATCCAGAATGAATCTCAGCTGAACTGCTGCTCAAAGCCTAAAAGCTTATAACCAGCCTAGTTCCTGGTTTCACACCTATTTACCTTTCTGCTTTCTGCCATCACTCCTGGGATTAAAGGCGTGAGTCACCATGCCTGGCTGTTTCCAGTGTGACTTTGAACTCACAGAGATCCAGGCAGATCTCTGCCTCTGGAATGCTAGGATTAAAGGCGTGTGGTACCACTGCCTAACCTCTATGTTTAATATTGTGGCTGTTCTTGTTCTCTGACCCCAGATAAGCTTATTAGTGTGCACAATATTTTGGGGAACACAATATCACCACAGGAATATGGATCAATAGACATCAAATGCTAACTGTATAGATCAGAGAAGCAAAACACATACATTTCTTCAATTTCCCTCCCCCTGTCTATATGAATAGCTCATCGTAGACGTTCTTGGTTGACAGGTCTTCATTCACAATGTCAGCACGTTCATTTCACACATACATGTGCCACCAGTGGTGAAAGAGCCAGGATCACCATACTTTTGCCTTGCCCTGTTCTTGGCAGCCTAGGATGTTAGAATTACATCTGCGTGACTTGGTGTGCTCAGACCAGCTTGAGACAGTGATGCAGACCGGTTTGAAGGATGTACACCACCTACCACCCTTGGAATCCAGGGCTTAAGAAAGACCCTAATCTAACCCTAAAGCTGAGGCTAAGAATCGGATTATGAAAATCTTGAAAGTAGTTAAGTGGCACTTTTCAAAGCCTTGCCTTTACGTCTAATCAAAGTGGCAGCCTGTTCACCAGTGCCTATGACAGTAGCCCAGATATCTGTGGTGGTTCAGACTGTTTCCAGGGCCTTTGTTCTAGGACCACACCTGTCCCGATGAGTCTGTCCAAGCCTGCCACTTCTAACCGCTGTTGTTTATGGAATGCTTGGACAGGAACTGAAAGGCAGGCTGGCTAGACCTCCCTGTCCCGTAAGTCTCCTCATACCTTATTATGAAAACAACACCAGCAGTGCCCATGAGCCCAGATTGATATTTTGTTACTTTTCCACATTTAAAAGAAAAGTAGACAGATCTGTAATTTTGTAGCAACCAAATCGTGTTCAAAGGACTAGTTACTTTTGAATCAGGCTTAGCTGAAGATAGTCTCCCTAGATAGCCCCGACAGAACTTGCTCTGTAGACCGTGCTAACCTCAAAGCTCACCTCTCTTTACCCCTGTGTTGGGGTTAGAGGTGTGTTCTATCACATTCAGTCAGGCTTAGGTATTTTAGGTAAAAACAAAAAATTTTTTTCTTATTGAGACAGGGTCTCACTTATTTCCCAGGCTGGCCTGGAACTCACAACGCTCTTGGGTGTAGCCTCCCAAATACTGGAATAACAGACTGTAAGCTAAAAGCCCCAAGATAGGAGTCTGCACTCTCTCCTGCAGAAGAGGAAATGAAAAAGTACAGCTTACCCAGAGCTTAGCCCAGGCTGGGCTAGTGCAGTCTGCTTTCAGTCATGTGAGTCCTAGATCAAGCATGTAAGCTGAGCCATAAAAGAGCATTCAGAGGTAGTTACAGACTCTTAGTTTTCTCCTTTTGGATTATGTAGACTTTCTTATTCCCCATGCTCAGTGGACAGTGTCTTGCAGTTGATTTTTGTTTGTTTTGGCCTGTAGGGTTCCCGAGGACATTAGTACAGGCAGAAGCCTTGGACAGAATCTGCGACGTGGACCTTGTGGTCAGTTTGAATATTCCTTTTGAGACACTTAAGGATCGTCTGAGCCGACGATGGGTCCACCCTTCTAGCGGGAGAGTCTATAATCTGGACTTCAACCCGCCTCAAGTACAGGTAAGCTACGCCGAGTGCTGGGCAGGGGACGTGAGAATACTGTTCAGGAAAAAAAAATATCTACACGGCCAAGAAGCAGAGAAGAGTTGAAATTCAGTAGTAGTCAAAGGGGAGATCTGAGGCCTAACAAGACGGAGCCCTGCTGGAGATCGGGGGAAAGTGGCATTCTCCTTTTTGTTTCATGAATTTCATAACTATTGATGGCTCTTTATTTTTGTTTTTTGAGACAGAGCTTCTATGTGTAACAGTCATGGCTGTCCTGGAACTCATTCTATAGACTTGCCTGCCTCTGCCTCCTGAGTGCTGGGGTTAATTAAGGTGTGTGCTACCACACCCAGCTATTGATGGTCATTGATTAATTGATTGATTGATTGATTGAGACAGGGCCCCTTTTATATAGTTCTGGCTGTCCTGGATCTCACTATATAGACTAGGCTGGCCTCGAACTCCGAGTACTGAGGTGATCCTTAGAACTGTATGGCAACGTACATTTGTGAGGATGGCCTGAGCAAGTGCATATTTCAGTGCTTGTAGTGGCCAAATAGCAAATAAAAAGGAATGTTCTTCAATAGGACTGTTTAAATATCCGCATGATCTTAGGTTACAGAATTGGTAAAAAGAATGAATATGGTGGTTTCTCTGCCCTCTAGTGTTGGGGATCAGAACCCCTGAGGCTTGTGTATACTTATCAAGTATCCTACCTCAGAGGTACACCTCTGTTTCCAGATTAACCACCCCCTTTGCCCAGTAGGTAGCCCAGGCTGCCTCTAACTCAAAGTTCTCTAGCCTTGGTCTTCCAAATGCCTGAGAGATTATGGGTGTGCACACCACGCCTGGTTCAGACTACTTGTGATTTGTCTTTCTGTTAATTTTTTCCCTCTGACTGACTCCCTCATAATGGCTGATGGAACTCATGTAGGAACTCAGTGTGTCCTTTCTGGACTGGAATAGGTAACATGGTATCTGAATATAGATGGAAGCAGTCAAAAGTTACTTTAGGGTGGTATCACCACTGCTGGTTGCCATTGTGCCAACACTGCCCTTAATGATGCCAGTTCACTTGTGATAAGCATCAGTCGTCCCCCCCCCCGCCCCACCCCCTTTTCTTGTTGTTATTTCCCCGTCCTAGCTAATTGCTTTGCTCATCCCATCATTTATTTCATAGACCCAGTTTCATTGTGTTGCCCAGACTGGCCCTAGCCTTCTGAGTGGATGGTGTACCGCTGAAGTGTAACCCAAGACAGGGCGATAGGAAAATAAAATGGGGGAGAAGAAAGGAGTTTGAAAACACAGACAGGAAAACAGAAGCCTATCTCAAAGGCCCTTGTTCTGGCCTTATTAAGACGTGCTCATCAATTCTTACAATATGTGGAAAGCTTTACTTGCTAGCGTGTTCCTTTCGAAAGCCCAACTCTCCCTGAAAGAACCCCTCATGAGAATGTATGCTGTTTCCAGAGACGGCTGTGGAGCGAGTGGCCAGCTCCACCAGCCACTGGTGTCTCCCCCAGGACAGAGTGCTGCCCGGGTGTCCTTCTGCTACTTCTAGAAGCATCAGCTGTGTTTGCTGGCCCTCTACAATGAGTTCTAAGCACGGCGGCCATCAGTAAAACATGGATCGGTCACGGCCTCTCCTCTTCTGCTGTGCTGACACTCCCCCATAATGATGTGCATTATCGTGCATCATCAACGTAATATCCGAAGCCCCCAGCTGCAGCAGGATTTCACTGTGTTTTGTCACGGGCAGCTTCTAAGGGTCCGCGTGAGTGGCCTGAGCCTTGTAGTTACCTCCCCAGCCTGTCTCTGACAGGCTCACATCTGCAGCTTCCCCCAGAGAGAACAGCTGGGGCCTTGGGAGCAGAATTCTGATGCTCCTGCTGTGCCGTGTGGAGGGAGCTATGTTTCATAGAGGATTCAAAGTAGCGAAAAGGAAGTTTGTTTGTTTCTGCAGCCCTGGCTGGTCTGCGACTAACTATGCAGATCAGATTGGCCTTGAACTTGCAGATAGATCCACCTGCCTCTGCTGGCAGTAAAGGCACGTGCAACCACAGCCGCTGAAATTTTCATGTGTTTAAATTGATCATTTCTTAGAGTGCTTGTCTCTGATGGTCCTGGGTATTCGAGTCACGCCTATTTTGATTCCTAAACCTTAGGACATGTCATGAATTTCAGAGACTACTCCATAGCAGTTTGAAAGCTGGCAGAGACGGTATGGAACCAATTTATTTTTCCCATGTTTTTTGCCCTTTTATTACAGGTATTTGTTTGCATCCATGTACAAATGGATGTGTACTTGTGTGGGTACCATGGCACAGGTGTGGAGGACTAAGGTCATTTTGTAGGAGTCTCCTTCTTCCTTGTGGGTGCAGGGTCATCAGGCTTGGCAGCAAGGGCCTTCCCACCTGGGAGCCACCTTGCTAGTTCCCCAGTTTTTTCCCCCATAACAAGCCAGAATTTGGGCTGGGCGTTGGTGGCGCATGCCTTTAATCCCAGCACTTGGGAGGCAGAGCCAGGCGGATCTCTGCGAGTTTGAGGCCAGCCTGGTCTACGGAGCGAGATCCAGGAAAGGTTACACAGAGAAACCCTGTCTTGAACTCCACCCCCCTCCAAATAAAAAGCCAGAATTTAGAAAACAAAGCCGTTTGGGGGATGTTTAGCGGGACCAGCATGGCATTGTGTAGATATGTTGTTTAGGGAGGATTCCAAGAACTTAGAGTTGAAAGTGCCATTTAACAGTAGCCCTGAGGCGTGTTTATAAGGATCTGAATAGTTAAGGAAGATTTAGTGCCCTTCTCGGGACATGAGGTCAGCATGACGAAAACCCCAGGCATGTTGCATGTGTGGTTGGAGTTCACTTTGATCATGTGGGTTTTTAAGAAGAAAGTTCTGACCTTGGAAATGCCCCGTGATTGGCCATGTTAACTGGCTCCTCTGGTGTTTTAGGGGATTGATGACATCACTGGTGAGCCGCTTGTCCAACAGGAAGATGATAAACCTGAAGCAGTTGCTGCCAGGCTACGACGATACAAGGATGCGGCGAAACCAGTCATCGAACTGTACAAGTGAGTGTGTGTCTAGTGTATTCATGGTCGGGTCCAACCAGGAAGTCGTAGGGTCTGATGGGAGGAACGCTGGGCTGAGCTAGATAATGCTTCTTACAGCTAAATATGTCTGAAGGCCCACACCTCCCAGACGGTGGGTGAAGTGATAGAGTGGTGTTATAGATGAATTGCTAAGTGGTCTTCTTAAATAAAAACCTGGAGCCAGATATAGGAGTGAAAACCTGAGAGATCAGGGAAATAGGAAAAGCCACAAGCTAACCACCTCACCTCACCTCACCTCACCTCACCTCACCTCACCTCACCTCACCTCACCTCACCTCACC
>CABHPH010139478.1:43472-58835 GCA_902168325.1 Peromyscus nudipes
CCTCACCTCACCTCACCTCACCTCACCTCACCTCACCTCACCTCACCGAGACGCCTCAGTCTCCAAAGAGAGAGCTACTTCATGTATACCCACGCCTATATCATTCTGTTCTCTCATTGGCGCTCTCAGCCCAGCTGCATCACTTCCTCTTCCTGCCCAGCTCTGTCACTTCCTGTCTGTACAGACCTCCAGACAGACCTCTGGTTAGTGCTGCGATTAAATTTGTGTCTTCACACTTGGCTCTGTTCCCTAGTGTGGCCTTGAACTCACAACCTGCCTCCCAAGTGATAGGATTAAAGACGTGTGCTATCATTGCCTGACTTCCATGTTTACTTATAGTGGCTGGCTTTTTCCTCTGATTCTCAGATAAATTTTATTAGGGGACACAGTATATTGGGGGACACAATACATCACCACAAGTGGTATATGGGAGATGCAATCCAGCATGTTTAGTCAGGAACTATTAGAACATGAAGACTTAAAGGTATCTCTGTATTATGTCTGGACTTCTCTTTTTGGGCTTGGGGTGGAGTTGGGTGGGTTTTGGCAGTTGAGGCTTTAATGCAGGTGTTCCATCTCTGCATTCAGGTAGACTAGGGCTGGCTGTAAAACTGTGAACAGACCAGGGGATGGTACCTGCTCTAACCTTGGATCTTTGCCTGTCCTGTGATGTTAAACAACCTCAGTGATGTTTATTGGGTTGTCTTTCAGGAGCCGGGGAGTGCTCCACCAGTTTTCTGGGACGGAGACTAACAAAATATGGCCTTACGTTTACACGCTTTTCTCAAACAAGATCGCACCTATTCAATCCAAAGAAGCATACTGAGCCTGCCATCGGAAGAACCAAGAAGACTGGTCGTTCACTCAATCATGCGTGTAGTCCTGGTGCCCTGGCCAAATTAGAAGCTAGCTGAGATAGCGTGCAGCATCTTTTCTAGTTTAAGTGATGAAGTAATGAGGAAAATCTAGTGGGTAGAAAGAATTCATGAGGAAGAAGGTCTAGCTCTGCAGGTACATCACGCCCTTCACAGGAAAGTGCGTACAGACTGGATTTCCACCAGTGTGGAGCCTACACTAGATGGTTGACAGCCACGTGCTGCTCTCATAGCCTTTGTGCATACGATGGTGGAGGAATCTCTGGTTCATGCCACCTTTCACACAGGCTGTTGAACCACAGCACTGTAAGCCTGAGAACTTGAAGGGCTGTGGTCCCAGCTTGTCCTCTGCCATACCCTCTTGATGACAATTGAATAGATGCTGACTGCGCTCAGTGACTGCTTCTCCACAGTGACTGTTTCTCCCTCCAATCTTAGACACCCTAGTTTCTGCTGACTGTGTCTTCTCTCGTCTGCTTGCTCCCTCCATAGGCGATTCAGTAACATGATAGTTTCTGCCTTTATCCCTCTAACTTCCTCTTTCTACAAACTGAGAACCAGCGGACTGGATTCAATCTCTTCATACTGGGATCTGAGCCAGGCAGAAAGCTTACTTGGTTAAACAGCTGCTCTGACTGTCTTGAACCTACTCTGTTGTACCTTTTATTGTTTAAAAAAAAAAAAAAGATTCCCCAAGGTCTTTGGGAATTCTCAAAAACAAGGGAACTGCTCACTTAGGGAGATGTGGGATGGTCGTATCTTCTGCACAGATGTAGTAATCGTATGGAGATCACTGCACTAATGAGATGGTTTAGGCTTCTTTAGTCAAGGCAAGATGAATATCGAACATGCTGCTAAATATTAATGCTGACAGTGTTTTTCTTCTGTGAGTGATCCAAGCAGATGGTAAGAAGTCAGTAAAGGGAACAAGCCTGTGGGCTTGGAGCGTCTTGCACTAGATGTACATTGCGCCTGCACTGAGGAAGACAGCTTTACCATTATGGGAACGCAGAGTCTTTTTGTTTTCTTCCGATTCCAAAGATGCAGTCTATAGGTGGCCATAAAGTCCAGAAATGAAGATGCTGATATTTTGTCAATCATCATGTCAATAAAGCATTTGTTAAAAAGACTTCCCCGGGTTCCAGACTTGTTGGCCACCTTGTATATAATTCTTACTCTCCTTTTGGAAGAATGAGGAAATTTCTTCCCGCTGCCTTAAAAAGGTGTCCTGCACCCGCCTGTCCCCAGGGAGCATCCTTTATTACTGGTGATGTAGTGTGACATCTCCTAGTCTGTGTGGGGGCGGGGTGTGGGGTGGACTTAGCACTTTAGTGGTATTGAAACATGACATTCTGAAGGCGTCCTGTGAATCCCCAGTCCAATCACTGCCGTCCGTACATCCTGTGTGCTCCTGAGTGTCTTCCTCGCTGTACCGCCCGGACTCCTGTGGTCCTTCTCAGTTGTCCTGCCATGTGCACGTTCTTCGTCTGCCTTAGTGGAAATGCAGACCAGCATCCCTCATGCTCTCCACACAGAGAAGTCGGATTGGTAACTAGGTAAGCTTCTGAAGTGCAGGCGCTGCCTGGCCCAGGTCTGTGACCATCCAGGCATTGTCACATCGATGCTGGGCACTTTGGAAGCTTGCATTTGGTGGTTACTTGGTAGGGGTCAGGAGAAACAGATAAAGCCCCTGGGGTTTCCTGGGGAAGCAGGTCAGGTGTGGGAAACTGTACAGTTTAGGGGAGGATCACCCTGTGATGATTCCCACAAACCAAGAGAAGTAGAGAGTTAAAGGAATTCTGGGTAACTTGAGTGTGTGTGTGGGGGTATCTTCCAACTTCTTTCTTCACCTCTTGTAGATATTGGGAAGAGCAATAGGGTGTGACCAGGCCCCTGCCTGCACACTCTGTTTCTCCCTCTTTTTTTTTTTTTTTCCTTTTCTCTTTGCATTTCAAGCTACTATGGTAGCCACCGCTGGGACACTAGGGGTCAGGAGTGTCTGTCTTCTGGTGAGACCAGCAGGGGGCAAAAACCTATCTTTTCCAAGGTCTGCTCATTCTCATGTCCAGACCTGGTTTTCTGTACCGGACTCGCCTGTTCTTTTCTAAACGATTTTGTAGAAAGAGCGTTAATACTGAAACTGTCTTGACAAAGGTGGAGTGAAAAGGGGCATCTTCTCCTTCCTGGGCCACACATGCCTCTGCTTCAGTGGGGGTGGCTCCTGAGACTCCAGTCTGACTTGAATCACAGACTCCGCTTGGCTCTTCAGTTTGCTTCCCACAGTCCTCTTGCTTAGAGCTTGGAAAACCCTGCATGTTCGTTCCTTCAGTATTATAACAAAAAGGTGCTATGAAGGAGGCCTTCTGAGTGGACTGTGCACTCTCAGGACCTCTATAAGCATCTTGGCAAATCTTCCTAGCATCCCATGAGGTGGACACAGACAGGAGTCCAGGTTATGAAGTCTTGCCCAGGCTCTTGATACATACAAGTACAAAGTGCAACTATGACTCAGTTCCAGGTTTTCCTGCTTCAGAAACCACAGCCTTTTATTGGATGTTAGCTGCCTGTTTTGCCCTAAGCAACCCAGGACCATGAATGAGCCTGGTTAGGTATGCTTGTGGGCTCAGGAAGGGTGGCAGACGTCATTGGAGTGGCTGTGGGAGACTTTCGTTACCCTCTTTGCTTAAGCAAAGGAAGTTGCTAAATACAAGGCACTGAGGCAGGCTGGATTCAGACCCAGACTGATTGGCCTCTATTCCAGGTGTCAGGAAGCCATGAAGCCATAGGAAGAAAGCCTGCACCTATTAAACCGTGAAAGTTAGCCATAAATGCCACTCCTTATTTTTAGTGTGGCACACTGCACAGTTCTTGCCAGAATAAATGCCATCACCTCTGCCTCAGGGCACGCCTTGGTTTGACCATTCAGTATGTAGTTGGGTGAGAAGGGGAGAGGCTGAGCCATTGCCCAGATGGCAAAGGTTCACATGTAACATCCATAGAGACTAGTGACAGACAACTATAGGAAGTCAACAAAAAGTTCTTGTTTAAAATCCTTGAAAGGATCATCACCTCTGTGGGACTGGGGAATAGGGAAGAAAATGGACAACTTGGTCTTTGTGGAAACTACAAGCAATGTTAGGGCTCCAGGCTCTTTTCTAGTTTTATGAGAGTTTGTACTACTGAATTTTATTTTTGTTTCTGAGATGAATAGATTTCTGGGGGAATATGTTGAACTCTGATGGCATTTCACTGTGACCCCCAAAAGTTCAAGGCAGTCTTCTAACGCAGTACCACCTGTCTGTCTTTGGTTCACTGGCCTGTGAAAAATGGCGGCTTAAGTTTCCCAGGAGCCGACAGGTCAGCTTCTCTTCAATGTGATAATTGGTGTTCTTGATTTGGGCATATATGCTTAATTCAGAGTATCTGAGTGTGTTCTGTATATGCTATCCTAACTATTCATTGTATTAATTGATTTTTTTGTTATCTTGCTTGAAGATTGATTTGTATTCAATTTGATAGAAATAAATGTTTTTCTGCTTAATATGCAATCAATTCATTTTTTTGTGGCTGTTTATATCGTTTATGCCAGGTGATGGTTCCATTATTCACACTAATTTGCAAATGAGGCAAACCGTGAATGTAACCTAAATTACATAGTGGTCCAGGCAACCCTCCCGGCCCCGTTGGTTTACCTGCTGTTGCCTGGCTCGGGACCCTCGTGTTCTGGTCGCCCTGCCCTTTGCCCATTAGTTTCCGTTTTTTACAGAAGCTGGAGCCGGAGCCCTTTGTAAGGTCTGCTGGGGGCTGGGGCCGTGAAGAAAGTACCTACTGCCCTTTCAGAAGAACTCTGAGAAAATGGAGGCACAAGCCCTGGCCTTTCCCAGCCCTGGTATGGCCTCCTCCTCTGTGGGGCCTTCCCGCAGCTGAAACCAGCTGGAAGCAAGCTCATGGCCCCAGGAGGGACAGGGAAGGGCATCTGGATAGGATGGCTGTGTGGTAGGTTGTCATATGCTCCCTTGTTTGTGGAGGAGTTCACATCCCTGCTCCTTGGGCTTCCTCGTACATGCACATTTGCCATGCTGAAGTCACTGAAATGAGGGTAGCCAGATTGTGCCACTTCAGAGCTGATGATGGAAAAGTCAGAGGTCCTTCCAGGGAGGTGAGCAATGCCATGGATTCCTCAAGGGAAAACTTAGAGCAGAGATGCACCCACCCGGTCCATAGTGGGCGAGTAGCAGCTGACAATAACTGGTTTTTGAAAAATAGAGAGACTTTAGTTTTTATTTGTTGGCATTGCACTGATGTCAGAGGACAAGTTGTGGGAGTCAGTTCTCTCCTACACTGTGGGTCCTAGGGGTCAAACTTGGGCTCTGAGGTTTGATGGCAAACACTTGTGCCTGTTGAGATCTTGCTGGCTCTGGGTTGAGTTTATTACTACAGGACGCCATAACCTAAGTAGACTCAGGGATCTGGGCCTAGGATAGGAGTTCGACTTGTCATCCAGTTATTCTTGTCAAACTTCATTAGGTTCTAAGGATACAAATGTCAATAGATTTTTTGCCCCTGACTTCCTCAGTTGTCTGGACAACGTGAGTGATTATAACTATGAGAATTACCCCATTCCTTGAGCGAACAGTAGTAACTCTTAGCTAAAGAAACCAAGGGACAATTAATGTTTGAGCTGAGGTTTGCTAGAAAGAAAGTCTAGGCAGATGCAGTAGGGAGTGTAGGGAGGTTTGCGTGCATGGCAGGCAGAGGCCACCTCAGCTGCCTGGGAGCCAGATGGGACTCAATGGGAGAGGCCCTGGAGTTTGCTGGTGGGAGACCGTGTAAGAGTGCCAGAAATTATGTCAAGTCTGCATGACAGAAAGTCACCCTCCCGCTGATCAACTAGGAAGTGTGTTCAGTTGAAGGGGATGGCTAGACTAACAGTGGGGGGAAACACTTCTGGAGGGAAGAGAGGAACAAGAGGAGAACATTACCTGTGTGTATATAGATGTGAACGTAATGGAAGATACGGTGGGCTGTCTGATGCCAGGCAGTAGGCCATGCGTCAGTTACCCCTGATGAACCTGAGACTGATAAAGTTGGCCAGGCCTGTCCACTCGGTAAGTAAGTGGTTCCAGGGACTTCACTGAGCACCACTCAGCTCTTCTTTCTCAAATTGACTCCCATTATCCGGGTACCTGGAGGGACCACAATCTCAAGATGGTAAGAAACCAAGTGGCAAGAAACTACACAGTTCTGTTTCTCCTGTATCAGGCTTTTCTCCTGGCCAGGGTTCTGGGGTCAGTCCCTTTAGCAAGCTGGGAAAGCTTCCCATGGAGAGATTGTCTCATCTGATCAGGAGTTGCCATTCTCCATCCCACCATCTAAGGCCATGGATGTGGAGAGAACACAATTCCCTGACAAGGAGCCATCAGGGAAAAAAAAGAGATGGATGCCAAATCCAGCTTTATAGGGCTAGAGCAGCCGCTGTCTTCAGAGATTGTCCATATATACCAACAGTCTAGATCATGATTGTAATGCCATTAAATATGCCATTTCAGATGACTCTGGACATAGTGACAGCAGGACAAACTGATTACCCTGGACACATGGGTCATAGGTCCTTTTCACAATATCCCATGAGTGCATAGGAGGAGGAAGGATAAAATTGCTTAGACCTCAGAGAACAATTTTCTCTGTAAACTTCCCCCTTATTTTCCCATTTACTTGTTTTGACCTTTTTACACACACACACACACACACACACACCATTATGTGCATTGTGTGTGGAGTTGGTCTTTTCCTTCCACTGTGTGAGTTTCCAAGGATCAAACTGACTTGGTAGTAAGCACCTTTACCCTCTGAGCCCTCTCACTGGCCCTTTGTCTTATCTGTAGGAAAAAAAAAAAACTGTTTCTTGAGTATGAAGTCAATAAATGAAACCTATTATGTAATTTCTATATGAAAGTCTTACCTAAAAATTTATCAATACTCGTATTTTCAAGTTTTGGTAAGAAAATGAGGGCTCTGAAAACAATAGCTACTTAAAACTGAGTCTTAAAAAAGAAGCCAACAAAAGCAGGATAAAATTGTATTTAACTCATACGTAGCTAAGACACAATACTGCAAACTCCTATTTCATTTGGGTGGGGAATAAATACTTGAAATCAGTACCAGCGCTGGAGCCCTTATGGAAACAGAGAGGATTTAGATGAGAACCTTATGGAAACAGAGTTAGGATTTAGATGTGGAAAACAAGAGATCCCATGAAATCTAAAGACACCAAACTTCCCCTAACATTGCCCCCAAAAGGTACTGTTCATTAAAAAATGTATTTCAGGGAGCTGGGGATGAAGCTTGCTTTGTAGATGCTTCCATAGCATGTTCAAGGGCCCAGCACCACATAGTTGGATTGGTGATGTCTGAAGTTAATAGTAATATAGAAAAGAAATGTATTTCAGTGCACCAACAGGAGAGGGTGCTGTTGAGTAAGGCTCTGGCCTTGCTCTAGAAACACCTGGTACAGGAAAAATTCAACATCTTGAGACCAAGCAGAAAAAGCATCCACTACAGGATTGTCTTATGGTTCTCTTATTCTATCATGTGGGTGCTTGAAATCAAACTTGGACTTGGCAGCAAGTGTCTTTACCCCTGAGCCATCTTTCGAGCACTCTACAAAATTATTTTTAAGAGGAAATAAACCAGGAGTGTAAATTCTATAGCTTATAAAGAACATTCAAGACCCAACTTCAGAGCAGAGGAAATTGTAGTGCACCACTCCAACCGTGAATCCAACAATCAGGGAAGCTACAACAGACAGGAAGAACACCACAAATCAGAAATGCAGTCCTGAGCAGGACACAACAAAGAAGCTGTAAATACGAGTTGAAGTAACTTCCAAGGTATACAAGAGAGTCCAAATTCAGCAGGGCATACAGAGAAGACATGGGCATGGAGAATGAAAACTCATAGGATTAAAACAAAATGATAAAAAGGTGAGTGTTCAGAAAGAAGACAGAGATAGGGGATGGAGAAGACCCAACACCCTTATAAGCAAATTCTCCAGAAGAAAACAAAACCATGAATCAAAACCAACATTCAAATTCATAATGCAGTATAGCTTATAAAAACAGGTTTTAAAGCTGGGTGGTGGTGGCGGTGGCGGCGGCGGCACACACCTTAAATCCCAGCGCTCAGGAGGCAGAAGCTGGCAGATCTCTTTTAGTTCAAGGCCAGCCTGGTCTACAAATCGAGTTGCAGGACAACCAGTAAGTACTGTTACACAGAGAAATCCTGTCTTGAAAAACAAAACATTTTAAACAACAGGTTTAAAAACCCTGAACCTATGTATCGATTTCACTCAGAATGCTTAGTTTTAAAACATTCTTTGTCGGAGCTGTGCAACCTTGTCTTGGATCAGCATAAAACTACCTGTCCAACAAGTTTCCTCAGGACTCTCACTTGGCAAGGACCAGTAGTCCACAGGACAGTGTAGGAATTTGGAAAATTCATGCAGCTTGCAGGCTCTTTTCTCTCTCATTAGATTGGTGATTCTTTGGGGCAGTTTTTAGTTTTACTTTGTCAGTCACACATGCAACAGCTGTAATTTTCCCTGGAAATTCTGCTCTTTCTCAAATATTTTCCCCTAAGATTCAGCAGGGGGTTAGTGCTTCTTAAATCTCTTCTCTGGAATTACTAACTACAACTCCCAACCCTGGGAACTTTTCTGACTCCATGGAGATAGTTAGGCACATATGAGAAAAGAACACACGGAACATTAACCATGTTTTACAGTTCGGGAGAGGAGAGCAGGGCATGCAGACGCAGACTAGGAAGAAAGCCTCAGGGGCACACATGGTGCCAACGGTTGAGAGGAAGTTCCCTGGACACCAAGCATAGACTCATTGGTAGGATCTGGTGTGCTCCAAGAGGAAAAATATGCAATGCAAAATGTGGGATGGATAGATCCATCTTTGCCATATACAGGAGCTTATAGTGGTGGAAGAAGTATGGGACAGCGAGAGGAAAGAGTGCTTTGTCAAGGGCTGCCTTTGACAGAGATTGAGACACGGGGCCCTCTTGTGGAAAAGGGAACCATATAAAAATATATCTTAAAGACATGAAAGAATTGCCTGGGCTTGAATATTGTCCTTAAAGCACTGTGCCTATGTCTATTACTTTTGAACTTTGTAGCCACAAGTAGCTGCCAGCCAACATAAGTGCTGTGAGAGCAGGATGTGTCTGGCTCAATATTTAGTTAAGCCTTCAAAAATGCTGAACTGTGTCTAGAATAAGGTTATGCAGGGGCTGGGAAGATGTATTTGGGGAAGTATAAATGTGAACAGTGGGGGCTTTCATAATGATCACGATGTATTCCTTAAAGTGTGATGTATTTCTTAAAGTCAGAAAGAGAAGCCAATAATATAGCTGTTCATGTGACTCTGGTAAGAAAAACTCTGTTTAAGTATAAATAAAGACAGCCTGAGCTATTTGGGGCCACTTGAGTGCAATCCACTTGGTGGTCAGAGGTTTTCCTTGCACAGATGCCCTTTCTTTGTCTTGGGACCTGAACCTGAGCCGAGGATAGACCCCGGCAACTCTTCAAGAAACAGAAGAATTTGGGCTTCTGTGCAGAAAGTCTGAGCAATTCATACACAAGTGAAACAGCAATGGAATAATACTGAAGAAGAGAAACATCCAGCTCGCTGATCTTCAGTAGTCAGGGATATGGATAAGTAGTCTTCAGATATGCAACTCAGACTTTAATAGTCCTCACTTAGAACTCTGTTACTACCTGATGACAAGCATCACCGAAATGGAGATGAATGGAGGGAGTACAGCAAGAACGATGGTGTGTACAGCTTATTCTTGTGGAGACTAAAATGAAAGTAGTCCTAGAGGAGTGGAAATGTTGCTGTGCAAAAGGAAAAAACTGGAGAAAGAAGCAAAACAGGAGAGCACACCAAGTGACTCAATTGCCATGTAGAGGAAGTAGGTGGGAATGGAAGGGTTTTGTTTAAAACTAACAAATCAACTAGTTCAAGCCTAGGTAAAAACAAGAGGATCAGCCCCTTCGTGCCAGGACAGTTTGTGGGCAAGGGAGGCAGTTAGTGGGCCCGGGTCCAGAAAGGGCAAAACTGTGTCAGTGTGGAAGCAAAGGGAAGGGAGAACAGAGGTCATGGTGGAGATTTCTTCCCCTCTCATTTTAAAAATGAGCATTTTTGCTGTTAATTACAGAATTTCTCTCAGTGGCCAATAGAGGGATGGAAAAAAACGGCTCCTGGTTCTTCACAACAAGGCAACCAACTCCTCAGTGTGATGAATATTGCGTTGGCTTTGAGTAGGTGATCTCAGGTCAAGGAGCTGTGTGAGAGTCAAAAGCAGAAATAGGCACAGTGCGCAAGCCATTTGCCAAGGAGTGACTCATTTGTGGGGAGCTACTCCCCACATCTAAAGTTATGAAAAGACCAGACGTAAACAGTCACAATCGTTATCATCATTGGTGATGCAGATTGCCCAGGTGATTCTCAGTGTTCTGATTCTGAAAGTACTTCTGAAGAGAAATTTTAAAAAAGGGGGCAGAGGACAGGAAAAGTTCCTGAAACTATAAAAAAGAAAAGTCCAAGAACAAGGTGTAGTACAGTTGAGCCTGAAAATCTTGAAGCCTGCCTGCTGTCCATCTGGAAGAGACTCCTAGTACCAGAGAAAAAAAGGCTTCCTAACTCTAATGGCAAGGACAGAAAAAACAGGGGGTCAGGTAGGGGGAGGACAGAGGGTGTGGTCCACCTGAATCCCAGCCACTTCCTACAGAGAAGGCTCTTAGATTCAGGGTCTCACAGGAATAGTAAAGGAAGAGGACTTGGTTGAACTCCCAAATGCAGATCAAGGACCCGTTTCAGACGTAGTGAATATCCTCAGTATTAGAGGCAAGAGACTCAGAGAACTCAGAGAATGGGGGTGTCAAGGGGCAAAGGATGGATCGAAGGGATAAGAGTTGAATAAAATAAAATAAAATGAGCCCAGTTTATAGTGAAAAGGAGGAGGAAGAACATAGATACGTGTCTGATCATAGACACACCTGGGAGTCCAGATAGAAAAGAGAAAAGGAAGAGAAGGTTAAAACCTTATCTGACTGCAAAAAGAAAGACATCAGAAATTCAGAAGATAAACACAATAAAACCAAAGTGAAGAAAGGAGGCATATCAAAAGAGAAAGAGCTGATGTCAAAGAGTTAAGGAAGTCACAAGAATGTGAAAGAAAAGTCTGATTCTACAGGAAAAGACCAGGGAAGAGTCAGAAGTCAAGAGAAGATGAACAGAATCCAAAAGAAGTGAGCATGACCCCAGTGAAAGCAAAGGGTAGCAGCAGAGAACATGGTCCAATGAAAAGCAAATATAGAACAGTAGAGCAAGCGACTGGCAAAAGTGGGCACATCAACAAGAGAGTGGTGTGGCTAGAGTTTTCCTGCCTGGTCCACAGTCAGGACAAATCTCTCTCACCTGCCAGTCCCACAGCTGCTCAGACCCAACCAAGTAAACACAGAGACTTATATTGCTTACAAACTGTATGGCCATGGCAGGCTTCTTGCTAACTGTCCTTATATCTTAAATTAATCCATTTCTATAAATCTATACCTTGCCATGTGGCTCGTGGCTTACCGGCATCTTTACATGCTGCTTGTCCTGGCGGTGGCTGGCAGGCAGTGACTTCTTCTGCCTTCCTGTTCTTTCTTTTCTCCTCTCTGTTAGTCCCGTCTATACTTCCTGTCTAGCCACTGGCCAATCAGTGTTTTATTTATTGACCAATCAGAGCAACACATTTGCCATGCAGAACATCCCACAGCAGAGTGGGATCTAGAAGTCACGAAAGATCTCAGCAGAAGCAAGGAGTACTGTAGATAGAGAGGAGTACAAGAGACGAGGAAGGCCATAAAACTGAGAGATAGCATGGGAAAATGGAGAAGATAGGAGGAGAGATTAATGGAACTCAGAGAAAAAAGGCAGAGTAGAAATAGAGAGGAAAAAAGAAGGAACCAAGAAAACAAGAATTCACAAAGAAATGAAAATTCTGAGGGCGAAAAGAGAATATCCTCTAGCTCAAGTTGTAACCGGAGAAAAAAGACTGATAGAGATCAAAGTTGAGTATTATATTAGTTACTTTCCTGTTGCTGTGCTAAATTCCCTGACAGAAGCAATTTAAGGGAGAAAGGGTTTCTTTTGGCTTACAGTTGGAGGTACCATCCACCATGGATGAGGAGTCAAGGCAGTGGGAGCTTGCCACAGCTGGGCACATTGCATCTCCAGTGAGGAAGCAGAGAGAGATGGATGCACATGTTCAGTTCACTTGTTCCTTTGTATAGAGGCCAGGATTTCAGCCTAGGGAATGAGACCACCCACAGTGGGCCAGTCTTCCCACTCTGTTAACCTAATCAAGATAATCCGCAACAGACTTGCCTGGAGGCCTATCTCCAAGTGGTTCTAGATCTCACCAAAGTAACAGTTGAGATCAAACACCAAAAGTATAAAAAATAAAACTAAAGCAGTCAGGACAACAAATTGAAGTTCTCCATATAGAAAAATAAGGAGGCTGAGAAGGCCAGGTCCTGAGTAGAAAAAGATCAAATTCAGAGGGTCAAGAAAGTGACACACACACATACACACATACAATAAACAAACAAATAGATGAATAAATAAATAAATAAGGTTGTGACCATGAACCAAGGTCCAGCAGACTTGAGGACAAATGTAAATGAGTTGGAATTGTATAAACTTGTTTTGTTCCTGTTTCAAATTTTTTTGTTTTTGTTTTTGTTTTTCGAGACAGGGTTTCTCGAAACCCTGTGTGTAGCTTTGCGCCTTTCCTGGAACTCACTTGGTAGCCCAGGCTGGCTTCGAACTCACAGAGATCCACCTGGCTCTGCCTCCCGAGTGCTGGGATTAAAGGCGTGCGCCACCACCGCCCGGTTCCTGTTTCAAATTTTAAGTTTTAGAGACTTGCTATTGAATCTACTTCTTGTTGTTTTTGTTATTTTGAGGGTGGTTTTATGTTTGCCTTAAAATTTATTATTACATTTATTTATTTACCATGTGTATGTATGTGCATGCACACATTCCAGAAGTGTGTGGAGGTCAGAGGACAATTTGAGGAAATAGGTTCCTCTTCCCACTGTGTAGGTCCCAGGATTGAACTCAGTTCATCAGGGTTGGTGGCAATGCCTTTACCCACCTGGTCATCTCCCTTGCTTTTTAAAAATGTGGACTTCACTGAGTTATTCTTTCAAAAATATATAACCACCAAGATATTTTATACTGCTAGTTTATTAAAGTTAAAATGAGAAAAAAATCAATTGAGGAATTGTAAGAATTTTAATTAAAAATATAAAATTTTCATTTTTTTTTTTTTTTTTTTTTTTTTTTTTTTTTTTTAGTTTAAGGGAGGGTTTCTCTGTGTAGCCCTGGCTGTCCTAGAACTTTCACTTTAGACTAGGCTGGCCTCAAACTCACAGAGATCCTCCTGGCTGTGCCTCCCAAGTGCTAGGATTAAAAGCATGTGTCACCACCGCCTGTCAAAACTATAAAATTTTCTAAATGTCAAATTGAAAAGGCACAAAGAGAAGAATACATAATGTAGCAAATTCCATAAATAAATGTAAAATAGAACAACACAGTGTAATTAAGACTGAGCACATGTGGTGGTTTGACGATAATGGCCTCCACAGACCCATGTATTTGAATGTTTGGTTCCCAGTTAGTGGAATTGTTTGGGAAGGATTAGGAGGTGTGGCCTTGATGGAGGAGGTGTGTCACTGAGGGTGGGCTTTGAGCTTTCTTTCTTCTTCTTTTTTTTTTTTTTTTGGGTTTTTCGAGACAGGGTTTCTCTGTGTAGCTTTGCGTCTTTCCTGGAACTCACTTGGTAGCCCAGGCTGGCCTCAAACTCACAGAGATCCGCCTGTCTCTGCCTCCCGAGTGCTGGGATTAAAGGCGTGTGCCACCACCGCCCAGCTCATGGTGTCTTTTTACAGCAACAGAACAGTAACTAAGACAGTACTGGCTTGCCAAATAAAATCTGAAATTATTAGGTATTGTAGTGGTTTGAATGCAAATGATCCCCATAGGCTCATAGGGAGTGGCATTATTCGAAAGGATTAGGAGATGTGGCCTTATTGGAGGAAGTGTGTCACTAGGGGTGGGCTTTGAGTTTTCAAAAAGCCCATTCCAAGCCAGAGTTTCTCTCTTCCTGCTTCCTCTGGTCCCATATGATCTCAGCCACCTCTCCAGCACCTATCTGCCTGTATTCTACCATGCTTCCTGCGATGATGATAATGGACTACATCTCTGAAACTGTAAATAGTCCCCAATTAAATACTTTCTTTTATAAGAGCTGTAGAGGTCATGGTATCTCTTTGCAGCAATAGAACACCAACTGAGACAGGTATACAGCAGACATGGCTAAAATAATTCTGAAACATGGACAGAGTGTACAAGGGAAATGCAAACAGTAAGAAACTAGGCTTGCCATTTTTCTATGGAAGTGGAACTGAGGCCTCAAAGTGCTGGATGTCATAAAGAAGGACACTGGACTCAACTCCCACTATCCAGAGTGAGGGTGCAATGAAAATACGTATATAGCAACAAAAAAGTCTATCCAGCATCAAATCTGCAGGACCAACATTTTTTTGAAACTACAAATTCCTCTGATTATATATAAACAGCACCATAAATCTGCTCTATCTTGAAAAAAAATTTCACAAGTCCATAAACGTCGAAAATAAAGTCTTGTTTTCTGACTTAATTAGGCAAAGAAAAGAAAAGACCAAGCTAGGATGGAATTTGATCATGTGTTCACTATTCTAGATGAAAACACCTTTGTATTCTGTTTCTTGATACAGGGTAGACATTTAAAAAAAGTCATGCTTTTTGCTTTGAATTTTCGAGACAGGGTTTCTCTGTGTAGCCCTGGCTGTCCTGGAACTCCTTTTGTAGACTAGGCTGGCTTTGAACTCACAGAGATCCACCTGCCTCTGCCTCCCAAGTGCTGGGATTAAAGGTGTGTGCCACCACCACCTGGCAAATTCATGCATTTTATTTGTTTAGATACAGAAACTGTAACATAAATTTCTAAGAGATTAAGAAACCTGCACGTGGTTGTGCACAACTATAATCCCAGCTGCTCTGGATGCAGATGCAGGGGGATTGAAAGTTCAAAGTCTATCTGGGTTATATAGTGAGTACAAAGCCAGCCTGGTAATATAGCCTTACCCTATCCCAAAATAAAAATTTTAAAAAGGGTGATGGGGAGGACATAGATGGGGGAGGGGGCACTTGCCTAGCATGTTGGTGAGATTGGTAGTCAGTACCCAGTATCATAAAAAAAGAAAATTATTATTTTTTTTACTTTTGTTTTCTGACAGTATCACTGTGTAACCACAGTTGACCTGGGAGCCTAGAACTCCTTAGAGCTCCTCCTGCCTCTGTCTCTAGAGTGCTGGGATTAAAGGTAC
>CABHPH010139480.1:0-38955 GCA_902168325.1 Peromyscus nudipes
TTTGTTTGGGTTCCTCAAGGACAGGAAGGTTTGGCCCATCACATTACAGATGCCTTCTTTGTTGGTTTCCCAAATGCTCTAGCATGCTGTTTGGTTCCATTGCTGAGGTCCATCATCTGGACTGTTTTGAGTTTGCTGGGACCCTTCTTCCCTCAACTGTGCTTGACTTAGGCACCGAACATGCCAGAAGCTCCATGTCCATCAAAGATCAACCCGAGAAAGCCCCTGAGTTCACGCTGTCATTCTAGTGAAGGTGCAGCTAAGTAATGCTTTATTAAGATGTATTAGTAAGAAATGAAGGAAGAGAGAAACTCCTGAGAGTAGGAAGTGTTCCCAAGAGGGGAAAAAAACATGGAGCTTCTTTGTCTGTGGCTTTTTACAGGGCTGGGTCAAACACTGGACCAAGGCTGGAATAATTGCTTTAAGATTTTAGCTTTCTGGGATGTCATGGGTTGATCAATGGAGGTCCACATGCTCTATGCATGCCTCTCTGGCTGAACCCAGGAGATGATCATGTGGTCTGTCCATAATGCACCAGTCAGGGGTGGTTGAAGCCCTCTCCGTCTATCTCTGTCTTCAGAACTTTCAACTATTGACCTTTATTGGGAGCCATTGGTCACTGGTTGGTGTTGCTACCTGTGACCTTGAAGGTGTCTCAAGTGCTGCTAATTATACACAAAACTCCTTCTTCTTTTGAATTACCAAGAAGTACTCCCAGGTCTTCTTCATTAACTCTTTGCCTACAGGATAGCCTGAAATGGGGCTAGGCTTTCTTTGTATTTATTTTCTCTTAGTCTGCTGTACCTAGCTACATTACACCAGAGCATATGGAAGAACAGTAGTGTCTTATGTGTGTTCTTCAAAGGCTTGGGGGAAGGAGACAGCTGGCCTCTGTCACTGGGCCAGAGCCCTGTCCTTCCTATTATCTATTCAGCTTGGTTAGCTCATATCCAGCCATATGCCCTCTTTGCTATCATCTTCAGTGTTTCGGAATTTGCCATTTTAATCATTAATCTGACTTTTAACCCCAGAATGAATTCTCCTACAACAATTTGCAGTTTTACCAAGGGCCCATTTCCCTTACTACCTACGGAGAGCTGGCTTCTGCCTCAGTTTGATGACTTCAGGTACACAGAAGGCAGTTCTAATAGGCTTCCGGCAGGTAGGATGGCCCTGCTGGTCTTCTCTGGCTATGAGCAGCCCTTGACAATGTTTTCTCTGATGGGAGATGGGAGGGTGTTTAAAAAGCACTGCTCTGGGAGACAGCCTTGATGATGACTAACACCTCTCCCATTAGTAAGTGTACCAAAGCAACTGAGCATACCAAATCTCCTTTTGTACAGGATTCACAGTAGGCATGCCAGTCAACTGCAGCCCAGACATTTGGTTGGTTTTCTCTTCTACCCATGCTTTTGTGGATGAGTGTCTTGTCTTGTCCGGGAAGCAAGGTGGATTTTAGATTTGTCTGTGTTGATTTCATAGTGTTCCATTTGGCCTGTGACTCCAGACTTTGGGGATTCTGATGTGATTCCTCAGTGACTTCAATGTGACCATTCAGTGACTTTGCCTTTATGCACCGGGTCCCACAGAATGCAGCACGCCTGACAATGCTGTCTGTGTGCTGTAAGAGTCAGCACTGTCCTTTCCAGCTCCCTCTTCTGCTTCGGCTTTGAGAAACCTCCCCTTTTTCATTCATGGCCTCAGGAACTCTACTGGGACCTACCTGCACATCACTTGGTTTCTTCAGACAATGTTATTTTATAATACTTTTGCTTTAAATTGAAGTTCAACCTTATAACTCTGTAGAAATCCGTTTTCTGTTGCTGTGACAGAATGCCTGAGGTTGGGTACTTTGAGAGAAAAGAAGCCTGTATTTTGGAGGCTTACAGTTCAAATAACATGGTTCCGACTCTGTTGATGGGCCCTTGACTGCATCACATGATGAATGCATCAAATCATGGTGGCTGCACATGTATGAGGAAGAGATCACATGATGAGAAAAGAGGTGGGATGGGAGGAACCAGATTTGCTCTTTCCTAATAACTCTCCTCTAGAAACTAGAATTATCACTCCGTTTTGAGGATGATGACTCAACCACCTTGCACTAAGTTCCACCTCTTAAACATCCTGTCACTTCTTAACATTGCTTTCCTGGGGGAACCAGGCTTCCAGTGTATTCATCTTCAGAGACAATTACATCAAAACCATAGCACTTTGAATTTGCTCTTGGAGAAAATGCCTCTTCTCACTTAATCTCTCTTTCTGGGTCCCTTGTCTCTGGACAACTGACGGGTACCCTGAGCATGTCTATGCCCTGCCTGGCTGCTTCCTTCCTGGGAGGAGATTGTCTGCTGCACACAGAGGAGTCAGGAAGAGACTGATTGTAGGACTTGGAGCCTGTTGCTAGAACTTGCTCTTCCAGGTGACCCAGTTATGGACATCTTTTGTATCCATCACTACTAACCACATTGTACAGCTTACTCACAAGACAGATCTTTGCCAGCTGTTTTCGAGAAGTCTCATTTCTAATTCTGTCTAATCTCCACCAGAAAACCTCACGAAACAAAAGGCTGAATGGGCTTCATCCTACTTGACTGGTTCTTAGTCAATTCCCTATTCCTCTCAGCAGCCTGGCTTCACTAAGTGCCAGAAGACAATCCCGGTAATAATTTCCTTGAAAATGTCCCTGCTCCTTCATCTGGGCTTGAAAAATCCCTGAAACTCAGCAGTGGATGTGAAAGTTATTTTCTGCAGGCATGGAAGATCAAGGATACATTCCCCTCAGAGGTCTAGTCGGTTGCGGGAGGCACAGGATGGTCTGAATTGTTTGTGCCATTGTCTGGAATAAAAGAAAAGTCTGCTGGCAAGCAATCAAGCCTGACTTCCCCAGTCTGACCACAAAGGATGCAAAGGACCATTGGACATGGCATGGCAGCTGCCTCTGTGTAAGAGGACAAAGCTTAAACTAACAGAATGTATCACTGGAAGGCATTGTAGAGATCAGCTAATTTAAACACAGGATTTCCAGATGCAGAGAAAGAGAGGCCTACTATTCTTTCTTACTGACCCATTAGGTCCAAGGATAGACTCCTGGCAACAGACTTGCACATACATGTACACATATGTTCATGTGTCATAATGCACATCCCGCTGTCCATGCTTCTTTATCCTCCTTTTCCATGTAGGAAATACATGGATTTTAGTTTCAACAAACATACTCATAAATGCACACCAATTCTGAGTTGCTCATTTTTCCAGGGAGATACGGGGATTATTGATGACGTTTAATGTACCAATACATGAATGACAATTTAGAGTTCTTCCAAGGACAGGTTTGCCAGTGACACTGTGCTATCACTGTATCGTCTGACACCTTGAATACTAAATTCTTTAGAAGTGGCTCCGAGTGTCACGTACTCTAGCACTCAGAAAGAAACCTGGAGTCCAGGAAATTGGCCATTTGCTTCTGGTGTTGAATTTTTGTTGTCATCTCTGACTATTTGTTTCCCCTAAACGCTGTGGGTGACTAGGCCGCCGAGAAAGCCCAGACAGGAGCGTGTGTGTGTGTGTGTGTGTGTGTGTGTGTGTGTGTGTGTGTTTCCTATCTGCGAACTAGCTGTCTGTATCCCGAATAGGTCACTCCTTGTTGAGGGTGGGAGAGGAAGCTACAATAAAAAACGATGACCAGAAACGGCCTTCAGATGGAGCCTCCCCACTCTGCTGTTCAAAAAGAACAAGCTAAACTGGCTAGAGGGAGAAGTGTGGGCAACAGTCTCTTACTTGGGAGAATGCTTCGTGCCTTGGGTGGGTTAGTGTCCCGCCACTGCGTTTCTTCTCCTTCTCCTTCTCCTTCTTCTTCTTCTTCCTCTTCTTCTCCTCCTCCTCCTTCTTCCTCTTCCTCCTTTCCTCTTCTTCTTCCTCTTCTCCTCCTCCTCCTCTCTTCCTCCTCCTTTTCCTCCTTTCTGTGCCCCCCTACCTCCCACATCTCTGCTTTGCCCACCCTAGGAAGCCAGAAGCATCTCTGGAATGAGCCTCTTCTCATCCTCTAAGTCAGCGGCTCTCAGAAGACACCGCGTTTCTGAGAGTTTTAGCTTGGCTGTAAGCACACCAGCAGGCGTCTGGCTGAAAGCTGTAGCCCCCCCACCACACACACACAAAAGCAGCTTCTCCTTTGTCTGATGGTTTCTGGTCCACTCTACTTGCTTGGTATCTTCATATGAAGAAAATCAAAAGAGGGAGGAAAAAAAATAGGAAGAGAAACAGGAAGAGAGAGAAGAGGGGGGAGGAAGTAGAAGGAGGAAGTGAGAGAGGAGGGGGGAGCGGAAGTGAATGGATGTGGGAGGATAAGGAAGAATGGGAAGGAAAGGACCGGAGGAGAGGGAAGGGTGGGGGAGGGAGAAGCGGAGGTCAGGGAGGAGCCAGTTGGGGCTCAGATCCCTGAAATCCTGATTCACCTGGTCCAGCTTAAAATAATGAAGATGCACTGGCTCCGTCTCCTAAAAGTCCAGAGATAATCGGGGTTGGATCAGTGAAGAGCACTTCCTCTGTCCTTCCCTGGAAGGTCCTCCCTTGAGTGTGCACTCCAGCCAGAAGATTAGCTCTGTCCTTGTCTTAGGAAGGCTTGCCAAAGGAAGGAAACTGGTAGTTGTGGGAGGGGGCATAAGGACGAGTTGGAGGAGAGGAAATAGGGGCTGGATTTTTACCAAAATGCATTGTAAGCATACATGACATTCTTTAAAAAAAAAAAAAAAAAAAAAAAAAAGAAAGAAAGAAAAAAGGCCACCAATAGTGGCCCTCTTCAGGGCCAGCTTTTCCTTATTGCCCAGAGTTAGACTCTATCTCCCTTGGCTAGACTAGCCCCTGAAGGCAAACACCAGGCTGAAGGATGAGCTTGCTTGCTGTGAGTCTTTCCTGGGGCCTCCTTTCTTCAGACCTGTGGTTGAACCGGCTTTAGGACAGGCGGGTCCTTCCCAAAGCCACCCCACACTGGAGCAAGGATAGAGAGTTCCCTTGTGGCTGTCTTGCAAGGCTGGGTCTCAGCATCAGTGGATTCCCCATGTGGCTTAGACCTGTCTCCCCATTGTAGGGAACCTTGAAATTGTCACAAGACCACAACCCAAGATTATCCAGCCCTCCCATCTCTCAGCAGCCACTCAGTGCTGCAGTCCTTCCTGTCTGTGCCTAAACTGGATCACTTGCTTTCATTAATTACCAGTTCATCAGAGCTGCCTGGTGGCTGCTTAGCTCAAGGCCTTCCAGGAAAGGGCACCCAGAAGGGCGAGGCAGACTGTTAGGAAACCGCACAGTTCCTGACTGGACAAACCCTGTTCCCAAACCATTCATCTAGATCACAGTTAAGACTCGAAGAGCTACGGCAGATGGAGCTCCACCTCTGCCTCGCTAAGGCATCTTGGGAAAGGCACTTCTGTTTTATAAGGTACTTATATTAGCCTGCTTTCTTCATCTTCAAAATGGGTCTAAAAACTTACGTTTCCCAGAAGAAAGCCTGACCCAGATCTCCGCCAGCCCTTGCAGAGAGGAGGCAAAGTCTAAACAGGGTGCCCAAAGGGTTGTTCTTGAGGGAAAAGTGGAAAACACTGGAATTTGAAGAGATGGAAAAAGAGGAGGAGAGAGATTCTGTGCGGGTTTCCATGGAAGGAAAGTGGCCGAAAGAGGATCAAGTGCACATTAAGAACAAAGGTTCAGCCACTGTCTTCTCCTCCCAGTGTGACAGTCATTCTGAGTTGCATCTTGGAAAGGATAATGACAGTGACCAGGAATGCCCATCAAGGCCAGTTGACAGGGGTTTCAGTCCTGGACTAGGTGGTTAGCTGACTTGCTTCCTGTACTGGTAGAGTCAAGGCCAGCATGGTGACAGGCCAGACTCATTCTCTTGAGTGCAGGGCCCTGGATGGGGCAGTAAGTGAGGAAGCCCTGCCGCATCTCTGTAGAACTGAATGCAGTCTCGTGACATTGCCTGAGGAGCTGTCTCAGTGGACATTGCTCTGATGGCAGAGTGTGTGTGTGGGGTGGGGTGGGGAGGTATGGGATGATATCTCAGGCCAGGTTCTGTCTCTGAAGAATGCAGAGCAGGACGGCAATTCTATGCCGGGTATAGGTCGTGGCCTCAGCTAGATTTAATGTGAGCTTAGGCAAAGAGAGAAAGCCTGCCTTGAAACGTGGGAGACTCGTGTGCATTCAGGGTACTAACATTTCGTAAGGGTTGGGCACGTTTGCTGAATGATTCTGGCCGACCGCCCAGCTCTGAGTTTCCTGTTCATAGTTCTCCAGATGTGTCACTTCAGGATCAGAGCCCCAAGAGACTCTGACATAGGCATCATCAGGAACCCACTTTCTCTGGGTCATCTGACAAGACGTGAGCTGTCACTCCTGTGCCCCCCACCAGGCCCCAGCCCAATGCCCTTTTGGAAGGGAAGAAAAAAGTAACGCCGTCCAGAGCTGACTGCAGAAGGCAGTTTTGTTTTGAACAGCCAACATCAGGCCAGCAGACTTCATCCCGGGGAGAGAGGCTGCTGGATGGTCGTCAGAGTTCCCAGTGCCCCAAACTATGAACAGCACTGATGGTAAGATGGCTCGCTGTACTTTAGGATTTTCTGTCTCAGTATTTTTCCTTCTTTTTGGGGTGCGTAGAGATGTTTACTTACACACCGATGAGTTATTTGGGAGGGACAAATGGTAACAGAGTAAAGATAACATGCTGCTCACTGAAACAAGAGGCAGAGTTTCCTGGTATTCTGCATCTCTGTGGGCACACTTAATGTAAAGATGCTTGTGCGAGCATAGTCAGATCTAAGTTTCATTATGTGGGAGATTCACTATGAAATACACAGAAGCTGTATTTTATAAGTACTTTTAGGGCTTATGTGTACATTCCCTTTAAGCATGCTACTTACTAGCTCACATCACTTACGGTTTGCTACTTATAAGCTGTCACAGTCGTGACTTTACATCGGTGGTGAGGGTGACATGGTGAAGGACATTTTGTGGGGTCCATTTAAAACACTGTTGTGGACATTAGAACTGAGGTATCACTTCACATCCATGACCGCAGTTTAGAGAGGTGCGCTCTCACCAGAGAGTTTGCTGAGGGCCTAGTTATCACCCAGGGCTGCTGGTTGCATTTGAAGTCATCACGCAGTCGACATTCAACACTTGCACACACTTCCTTCAATAAGGTTTAAAACACAGCCTTAAAGTCACGTGCACGTCTTCTTTTTTGTTTTGTTTTGGAGACAGAGTCTCACTATCTAGCTCTCTGTTTGGAAGCTTTGTATATAGCGATAGAGAAGATTTGTATGCACTCTCAATGAGGAGAACAAACTTCCCTGGCTTCTTATTGGACACCTTAACCTTTACAGTTCCTACCACCTGTATTTCTGGTAACAACAATAACAACCACAACCAAAATGGGACAGAGCCAGGAAGAATAAAAACAGGAAATAAGAAAATCAAAGGGGAGAGGGAACAGAATAAGTTTACTGTCTTCAATTTAATTCAATTTACGGATTCCCAAATTATTTTACACACAGCACTAGCTTTGTGCTGTGTTGGTGAGCTTTTGGGTTGCTAGAATGTGGGGAGGAATTCTCCCAAAGGTGCAAACAGGCAAGGACCAAAGCATAAGCGTGTGGTGAGTCCCAGCATTTACCCGAGAGGCAGCTGGCCCTCTGTGGGTTGTGTGTTCAGGCCAACCCTCTATGTTTATTATAAACAAGATGACCTGTTGGGAAGGGATGAAATGAGAATAATCCAGAAGGTCGGGGAATACTTTCTGAGATTAACATACTCCTTCTAATAGGGTAATTCATCTTTAAAAGATTCAGAAAGTCATTCTCAACAACACATACACATAACACTTGTTAAAAACTTTGGGCCCACGAACCTTATTGGCATAAGCCTGACAGTTTAATTAGAAGAAAAACTTGACAGCCATTTCTAGAAGACACCTTTTAAAAATTGACAGAGACAGTATTTGTTCATTGTTACAGAGGTAAGTACGTATAGATAATAGAAGATAAACAATAACAACAGATTCCTGCAAGAGGGACATGTGGGGGAGCCATTGCACATACTTTGAAAAATCTGGTCTGAATGTCTCAGTCTGGATTCAGAGACTTCAGAGTTGTGGATTATGAAGCCTCAATGGCTGAAGACTATGTAAATATTTCTAAATCAAAAAAAACTTCTGAAATTCAAACCATTCTGATCCCAAGCATGGGAGATTTAACCTGTAACACTAGTGAATATCTTGCTTTCTGAATATATTTGCATTTTGAAGAAATTAACTCCTACTATATATGTGTTGTTACTCAAATTTATCTTCCAGCAACATGGTATGAGCAATTTTTTATAGACATGAATTTCTTTTTATTGGAGCTTTAGGGACTGGGGAGATGGCCCAGTGGGTAGAGATAGCTCACTGTGCAGGGATGAGGAGTTGAGTTTTGTTATCCAGCACCCACGTGAAAGCTGGGTATGTCGGTGGGTGTTAATGACTCCAGCACCAGGGTGACAGAGAAAGGCAGATCCTGGGGGTTCACAGGCCAGCCAGTCTAGCCAACTGAAGAACTCCAGGTTCAGTGAGAGACCCTGTCTCAGAAATGGTGGAAAGAAAAAGTAGAGAAATGACTGAGGAAGACACCAGAAGTCAACCCCCGACCTCCACACATGCCACCATGTGTCACTGGACACATGATGCACCCCACATGGTTTTAGAATATGTTGCAAATCTTATTAAATCTTATTGGTAGATGAGACATTTTTTTCTTTTCTATTGTTAGCACTGTGGAAATGGACATCATTACAGTTGAATCTTTGCATCTCCTCGTGAATATTGCCTTGGGATAAGTCCCTAGAGATGGAACCCACTGCTTAATTAATGTACTCTAGTAAGTCCCCATCCCCAACGTGTGAATACAATTGGGCAACATTCTCACTCGCACTGATTTTATTATTTACTTTTAAAAATCAAATCGTACTAGCCTGAACAGTTGGAAAAGGGCATTTGCATTGTGTTGATTGACTTTGGGAAAACCTTTCAGGAAACTGGCTTCTTCTTTGTCCTTTGGGTTCAGCTAATTTTTTTTTTTTGGTTATTGAATACCAAAGTAGTGACCTTTTACCGTAATTTCTGCCAACCCAGTTTCAGAGGTCTGTGACCTCCTTTGAAAATGTGCTGAGGGGTAAGGCTAGATGCTTTTGCTCTGACTTTTACCTGGGGGGAAAAAACCTCATCTTTATGATTTTTATCTCATCTTTAAGGCTGACTCTTAGATTCAGCAGCAGTGTTTGCTGTGTTCCAACAGCACGGGGAATACTGTAGATAAAAATAGTCTTCAACTTGTCATTTCTTCATCCATCTGCATTTAGGACACCATGCCATCCCCCCTCACAGGCATTGTCACTGTGTGTTTTGTTTTGGTCTCCAGTGGCCTGTGAGCCAGTTTCTCTCTCCAGGGCTTGCCTGGATGGGAGTTTGAACCCCTGGTGGGCTTTGAACAAACCAATCTAGAAGAAGCCAATGTAAGGGAGACAGAAACATTGCTATCCAACTCTTAGAAACAGAAATGGAATAGTCCAAAAGAGAGACTCAGAGACTTAAAAAAAATAATCCCAGATAGAGCTTTTCAGGATTAAACATATTGGTTGGTTTTTTTCTATAGAGTGTGTTTGTGAAGTTCTTAACGAGTGTTTCTAAGCAAGCGAGTGCATGGAAACATGAACTTGACAAGAGCAAGATTTGAGGGGGAGAAGAACAGAGGGGTTGACTCTATCCCCAGCCCAGTGTTGACCTGTGCGGATCAGGACCCAACAGATGTGGACATTTGAGGGATGAGAGCTACTGCTGGTCAAAGCACTTGTAGACCTGAGACCCAGTCTCGGTCCCTTTTACATCCACATAGGAAGGAATCATTGTTGCTAGCTTGTTTTGAAGATTAGGAAACTGAAGCACAGAAAAGTGACTTGGGTGAAATCTCATGAGAAGTTTGTGTGGAGGTAGGATTCTTGGTGCAGACGGCCTGACTCGAGCCCAGGGGACTTAGGGAAAAAGTCATGACATGGGGTTCCAGGCTGCTGAAGTCCATGTGGTTGACTTGGGTATGTGCTTACATCTTAATATATCATCCCCAAGGAAGAACAACCGTTGAGTTTTTTTTGATTGTTTGTTTGGTTGGGTTTTTTTTTTGTACATGTTATCCCATAGATTTTTTCATGAATTTAAGCTTCACCAAAGATTCCAAAGCTGAAACTTTTTGAGCCACATTTACATGAAGTCACAAGTGGAAAATTCCACTCACAAATTTCCGCCTCATGTATGAGATTACTCAAAACATTGTATCAGATAGTGTGTAGGAGATGCAGGAGAAACAAGTGGATCTTGTGTTTATCCTTAGATCTCATCCTCAAGATATCTCTTCGTGTTCATGCAAATATTCCAAGACGTAAAGAGAAAAAAAAAATCCCACAATCTTAGATACTTTTGTCCCAACTCAGATAAAGGATGTTCATTATTTTCCTGCTTTGGGGACAAATGAGCAAGCCAAGACTCAGCACGTCAGTAAATAGCCCATAATCTCCATCACAGGCACTTAGCTTTAAGCCCATGTACCACTGGGCCCTAGACAGGTGAGTGTTCATGTTCATGGCTCTTCCACCACAAGTCCTGAGGTCATAATTCTGCTGTCTTTGGAGGTGGTGAGGCAGCCATCTCAGGCAAGTTGGCCCTTCCTTGGAGGTGAAGCAGAGCTCATCCTTAGTTTCTCTGAATCTACAGGGACCAGTGCAAAATATCATCTGGTTGAATTTTCTGACCATATTCTCCCTGGCTGGGTATTCAGTTTATCTCGTCAACATAAAAATGATAGGTGCTTAAAATAGGCGGGGACTATTTTCTATTTTCCATCTGCAAAGCCTCCAAGTCCTCTCCAAGGAAGCTCAAAGACTGTCCCTGAGAAGGTTAGGATGAAGTGCAGGCTTAGGAATGGAGGCCAATTGTAGTTTCTCATGAGCAATTTCTCTGTCTTCCCTTTGCTTAGCTGACACATTTACAAAACGGGTATGAGTACAGTTACAGTGGATTTCTGTTTGCTTTTGGTTACACGTTCCTATGAACTGTTGGAATTCTGAATTTAAATAGCTTACTGGCAGTGCTATGGATTGGATGCAGGGCCTTCTTCATTCTAAGCAAGCAGCTGTATCCATCCGTAAGCTACATTCCCAGTCCTAAACCTTGCAATTTAAAAGGAGGATACTTAAGTACTAACAGCAGATGGTTCATTGGTCTTTATGCATCTCCTTCATAAATGTAACTTCAGGGGTCATCTAGACTGGAAGAATATTTTGTAGGCCACTGATTTTTTTTTTAATAGGCGACATGTAGTTTACCTACCTCTGCAGTTTAAGAACCTGCTTAGCAAAGTGCCCTTTCCTCTCCCTGGTTTCTGCAGTCTCTTCTCTCTCTGGTCTGTCATGACAGTGGTCTCCTGAGGGCTGTTGTATTGGGGCCCCCTTCTTCCTCACTTAAGGGCACACCATTCTGCACCCTGCCCCGTCTCTGTGTCTAACGAGCTGCATTTTCACTTCCTGGAGGTCACTGGAGTTTCTTGTGGTCTTTTGCTGTACTCATCAGTATTGCAATGAATAACAGCTTGCCCCTGTCATTTTCCCGAAGTTCAAGAACATGTACCTGTGGGCCAAATGTGACTCAGACACACATATTTTCCATCCACTCCTCACCCATAGCAATCCCATCAAAAATACCCGAGAGGGCATTTCCCTATGTGCACTCGGCTTCCCGAGTGAGCATGTATGTGTGTGTGCATGGTCATTCTTACATGCGTGTATAGAGGTTAGATGATGTTGTCAGGTGACTTTCTCCATTGCTCATCATCTCGTTTTTTTGAGACAGGGTCTTTCATTCTACCCGGAGTTTGCTATTGTGGCTAGACTGGCTTACCAGCACGTCCCCAGGATTCACCTGTCTCTGCCTCTTCAGCGCTGGGGTTACAGGTACAAGCTGCCAAGCCTAATTTTTATGTGCCCCTGGGGCACTTGAAGCCATGTCCTCATGCTTACATAGCAAGTGCTTTATTCACTGACTCATCTCCTAAGTCCATTAAGCTAGTGTTTATTGAAATGAAAAAAGGTGAGTTCAGTGTATTTTATTAACTTCTTCAAAGATCCAGTGTGTTTTACACTGTCCCAAAATATGAGTGAAGTTGGACATCCGTTCTCTTGGCTGCAAATAATTATTGATCATTACTTCTATTCACTTACCAACTAGTTTTTGAGGGCTTGTTGTGTATGTAACCATGGACACCAATGCAGGTGAAGGGGATCTGGCCACTACTGGGCAGATGTGTGAACTAGAGAACCATGTGGTAAGTACCATGAAAGACTGAAGGTCTGTTTAGACAACTAAGGGCCGAGATCTACCTTAGTCTAATAATTGAGACTTCTTTGGAGGAAAGGATGGGCCATCAGGCATGAGATAGAGCATAGACAGGGGGTACAGCATCATGGGAGTTATGTTTGAAGGATCAGCCACACACCCACATTCTAGCACTCCGAAGGCTGAGGCAGAGAGATCACACTTCTGATGTCATTGTGGACTACATAATGAGAGGAGATCTGTCTCATGCAACCATCAAGTAATGTCCATTTGAGGATCAGAAATAGCTCTCCATGGTGGTAAGGGGAATGAGTAAAGGCTACCAGATGAGCTGGGTCTAGAGACTGAGGGCAGATCATGGTGGGCATTGGGGGCGGAGGTAGGAGTCTGGACTTTGTTGGGAACTTCAGGAAGACTTAGGTTGTGGGGTAGGAAGATGGAAGTAGAGCCTCCACACTTGAACCTTGGGGACTGCACCTGCTCCCCCTGGTGATATTGGGGAGAATTGGACCCTATGCATCAGCACCTGTTGTTTTTGCCTCAAGAGATCATGATCGGGGTGACACTGAGTGGAGGACCCGTGCTTTACCAAGCCCCGACCTCAGCATGAGACAAATGATAAAAGCGTTGTCTGAAATGGCCACTGGGGCGTTTTTGCTAAAATGCATTTTACGTTTCCTAGAAGCAACTCCACTTAACAAAAAGCGTTCTCATCTGTTACTAAACCGACTGACCATTTGACATATGGTCAAAGTGCAGCTGTGTCTTCTGGTCCTGGGAAGGGGATGGGGTTATTTCTGAGAAGTGACTCGCTGGGTGAATTCCCAATTCCAGATTCCACAGTGCTAAGCCCTGTGCTGGGTTCTACAAGTGGGAGAAGAAGAGGGGGTGAGGGGGAGACACACAAGGAAAGGAAATTGGGAACAAGTTTCAGTCCACCCTGAGACAGAATCGGCTGCTGACTATCAAAATGAATGCAGAGAGTGGGTAGCGAGGAGGCCCAGCAACCTTGGGGGTACCAGAGAAAAACTTAGACCTAGTGAGCATGGCTGCTAAATCTCATTGGGGTTCTGCTTGGTGCTGTGGTGTCCTCAGCATCCCGAGGCCTGGGGATGGCTGTAGGTGGGGTCTTTTCGATCCTTTTCTATAGCTGCAGGTGGGATTATAGTCACCTGTAGAGGTTAGAATCAGGGGCTTCCCAGCACCACTGTATGGACAAACCGTGAGACCGAGACTTCCCGATTTCGATGAACAATGAGCCTAACAGCTGTCTGTTCTTCAGAGCTGAACGAAGTTTCTAGGAAGTCCTGCTGATCATAGAGATACAAGTCATCTTTCCCTCTGGACCATGACCAGGAGCTGATGTGCTTATGAGTCTACAATGCTGGTTGGGTGTGAGCTGGACCATGGCTTTCATTCCTAGTGGCTCTAAGCCCAGAGATGTCTCATGTTATGAAAGAGAAAGAGGAAAGAGAGAACCCTGTTTTGATCAGACACCCAGCCCCATCTCTAAGGCTAAACTGTCCTAGGTGATCATTTGTGGCCAGAGAAGCGTAGAGTTAATGTGTACGTGCATGGGGAGTGGGGGTGTTTGGGATACGGCTTTCAGTAAATGTGACCCTGGGGATGCGGTGATGGAGCAGGTTTCTGTGGACCCAGGCATACCTGGGCCAGAAGTGGGATAGCTGTCAGGTCAGCTAGCATTCTAGCAGCTTTGCCTTCCGGTCCAGGGAGGAGGACAAGGGTTATTTCTGAGAAGTGACTCCATAGTAAATTCCACATGCATGACCCAGACAGACTCAACAGAGGCTGCAGGGTGTCACCGACAGCACCGAGGGAAGAGGGAAGAGGAGTGCAGTTGCCTCTGGTTGTCTGCAGGGGACTGGTTCCTGAGTCTTTAGTTGGCACCAAAGTTCAAGGATGACCAACCTAGTATACAAAATGGTATTATATCTCCATATAGTCCTCTGTATTCTTTACACCATTTCTATGTCACATAAATTCTGTACAATGTAAATGTGATATGTATTTTATTGTACTAGACTGTTTACAGAATACTAACACGATAAAACATCTGTGCATGGTCAGCACAGACTTTATTATTATTATCATTATTATTATTATTATTATTTGGATATTTCCCACCTGTGGTTGTCTGAACACATAAAGATGGAAGCTATGGCTATGAAAAGCCAATTATTTACAAAATGAGAGTCCAGGAAACTATAAACCTTGACATGTATCTGTAGAAATTATAATTGAAACACACACTTTAGGATTTAGAGATTTGGGGTGTTTGGTCTCCCTATACCTGTACATAATGCTTGTTTAGCCTTTGATCCCAGTGTGATGTTATTAGAAGGCAGGCTCTCCTGGAGATACTTAAGTTCTGAGGGCAAGGCCCTCATACATTCGATTAGCACAGAAGCTAATTAGAAGCTGCTCAGCTTTCCTTTGGCCGTGTGTGCACACAACAAGAAGCCAGACACTGGCAACCGGGAGGCAAGCAGTCACCAGACAGTGGATCTGCAGGTACCTGGACCTTGCACTTCCAGCCTCCAGAACTGTGGGAAATATTCATGTGTTGTTTAAACCACTCTGCCCAGGGTCACTTGTTACAGCGGTCACAACAAACTGAGACGCTATGCCTGATCAGTTGACAAAGATGGTGTGAACAAATTTAAATAAAAAAAAATCTTAGCAGGGATTTCTGCCTGCGTTTGTCTGAACACTGCCAGAAGCAGTCCAAGAACAAGCAGTAGCATTGTTCTAGGGCTGTGACAGCACATTTACGTCCTTTGTGGGTGCCTGGCTCATTTGCCACGGGGGTGGGGGGGGTGGGAGGGCATTGTTGGACTTGAACATGTCTTTTCTGTAGACACACTGAACCTCTTGGCACTAAGATTGGTTACTCTTGTCTGAGGTCAGCAGCGGGGCTGCTCAGACATTGCTACCAAGAACATAGCCACAAAGCCAACACATTCCAGAGCCATAATTATGCCCCCAGAGGTTGATGTTGCTTCTATAATTCTAGAATTTGACTGGAAATCATGAGTCAACGACTCTTAGATGCTTTCTGGCCTACAGTTTTATTTGCTGGCCTCTTGACCTCTCTCGATGTTCTGGAGAAGGATGAGTGGTCAGCCTCATTGCCTAGGGACCACCTCACCAGGAAGTTTCTGAACCAAGAGTTAGCAGACACCCATCTCCTCAATGTGACATCTGGGAGTCTTTAAGGCATTGCTTACGTTTCTCCCATGGGTTTTGTCATTTTCAAATTTTTCCTAAGGAAACTGGGATTGGGGGGTAGGAGTCATGTTTCTTGGGCTGTAGCAAATCAACAGAAGGCTTTGGATTTGAACACTGGTCTTTTGGGCTCTCGAACCTCTTCCTACATCATTGCTGACAAGATAAAGTGACCCAAGGAAGGAAAACAGTAGGTTATGAATGTGTTTTTGAAAAAGATTTTATATATTTTTGTCTTATGGGTATGCGTAAGTGTCTGCATGAATGTATGTGCTCCTGGAAGTGACGAGAGGGTGTTGAATCCTTTCATAGTTACAGAGAGTTGTGAGTCACCACCACGTGGGTGCTGGGAACTAAATCTGGACTTCTGTAAGCATAGCAGGTACTTTAACTGCCGAGTCCGTATGAACTTTTTTTTTTTTAAAGAGGTACTGAAGCTTTTAAATTTATAATGGGGTTACGCCTTAAGACACTGAAGGTAAATTGGAACTGTTACTGGACAGTGCACACAATCCACCAACCTTGCCAAACACCGTTGCTTGGCTGACTGGGAATCTTGCTGCCGCTGCTCAACATTAGTTAAGTACAATACTGCAAATCAGCAGCCCAGGAAAAGATCCAAATTCACAGCATAAAGAACAGTGTCTATGAAAGAGCTTCACTCTCATAGCATCGTAAGGTGTGAATTGTGAGCTGAGCCACCGGGAATCTGACTACAGATGAACAGTCAGCATCCGGGCCATACCTTTTTCAGCTTGCTAACATGGAGCTGATTCAGGCCTCCTTCTATCAGCCTTGCGGGACCATACCCCCACTCACACCTGTAAATAAGCAAGCTCTTAAAAATAGATATTATGTAAAAGTCTTATTTTTTTTTAGTCCCAGAAAGGATCAGCAGAAAGCCTCTGAGAAGTCTGATAACGGTTTATTCCTAAACCAATACAAATGAAACATTTAACAATAAAGTACACACCCAAGCATCATGGGAACCCACTAGCAATTTCCATGGAATAGTTAAACAGATTCTGCTAGAAGTGGGTCGGGGGAAATCTGGTCTTACTATCAGTCTCTGTCTTTACTAGTCCCTAAAAGCATATTCAGAAGTTCTCAGGATTTTTTTCCCCAAGGAGGAAAAAAAAAATCTATGGTTCTGCTCTATGACTGTACTCATCAGTGACAAGATATATATTGAAACTTCTTTGACTTTAAAAAAAAAAAAACTCATGTGAACCTGCTATAACTACCTGTTTGAATCAATTTCCCTCAAGGTCTCAGCACTTTTCTGTATTAGTTCCTGAGCTGACTCATAGGGACAAAGGAAGGCTACAGTTTTTGCTGTTGTATGTGGGAGGGGAATCACAGGCAGCACCTCTCACTGCCTCTGTGGGATTATCAGCCTCACACTGAGATTTTTTTCACTCTACAATCGGAAGTCTACGCTTACTTCCCCAAGGTGATGCTTTTTAACAATTTGGCAAGGTCATGTGCCCTAGATACAGAAACTAGGTTGTGCCCTAGCGTGCAGAAACTAGGCTCACAGGAGCGTGTATAACCATGGTGGGAAATGGGGTGGATGAAGCGCTTCTTTTAGGGTGGGATTCACACTCAATTGTTCTCGGGAAACCTGAACTCTGCTCAGTCTGCAGCAATGGATGGAAAACAGTTGGGATCAAATTCAGGCACTCACTCACTCTCTGTCATTAGCAGCTGTTGTGGGTGCTGGCTGTGCATGGAAATCAACTGGGGAGCCTTGAAAACCCTGATGCCTGGATCTCACCCCCCCCAGGGGTTCGATGATGGGCCTGAGCGCAGCCTGGGCTTTCAGGGCTCTCCGTGGTGATACTATGCACCCATCACTGCATAAAATGGGTTGGGAATCGCTGACCCGGGCAGTTGGCAGCTATTAAGCCAGTCAATTACCCAAGTAAACAAGGCGCAGGCTAGATCAAGCGTGTCTAGAGGGATTGCCAAATACTGCCTGCTGGGATATTTAAGTCCATTTCTCAGAAAACCTTGGCTCTGGAAGTTCTGGAAAGCTCCTGCCTGCTGAGTGTGCTCTTTACTTCCTCAGGAACTGTGAGCATTGGGAGTGTAAACAGGGTTACTTGCATTCATTTGACAAACATTTAAACATCTGCTTTGCTTAGCTATCATCATCGGCTAGAGACAGAAAATACCTTTAAGTGTCTTAAGGGAGCAGCAGGGAAGAGAAGAGAAGGCAGGTGGAACAAAGTAGGGTTGCAAAGTGCCACAGGCAGGGTAGGGGTGGGGGCGGTGAGCCCCGCTTTGTTTTGGAGGACGGAGTTTGGGCGTGTCCTAAAATCCACTTGGGGAGTATGTGATAGGGTATCAGGGATGGTGGGGTGGGGGGTGAGAAGATAGAAGAGAATTGGGGGGAAAGAGGAGCAGGGGAGGAGGAGGAAGAAGGGGAGAAGTGGGGAGGAAGAGGAGGAGGGTATTCTAAGAGGAAATTGCAAGGGCAAGACAAAAGCTGGATGCCGGGGAGGTCACAAGGACACTTACTAACCATAGACACCTCAAGGACAAGGAAAGAGACTTGTTCCAAACCGAAGGGCCAGCTCTGAGGGAAGGAAGGCTCAGTAGGTAATACACTTGCCATGCCAGTGTAAGGACTTGAGTTTGGATCTCCAGACCTCCCGTAAAGCCAGACACAGTAGTGCAATTCTGTAATCCCAATGTCCTACAGCAAGATGGGAGACTCCCTGGAAGCTCACAGACCAGCTAACATGGACTATGCAGCCAGGAGCAACAAGAAACCCCTTTCACAAGCAAGGTGAAGAAAAGAATGGCGGTGTCCAGGGTTCTTGTTGGACCTCCACGTGCATGTGCACAGACAGAGGTGGGGGAGGCGAGCTCAAGGGAGGGGAAAAGGTTCAGCTTTGCATTGACTAGGTAGGTGGGTGGTCTGGCTTCTCCATTCACCTTTTCATCTCTCCTCTGCTCCAGCTTCTGATGCTTCATCTGCTCTTAACCCCACTCCTAAGAAGTGGAGGAGGGCCATTCTTTTGCCCCGGGATCATCTTGGTGTGGCTAGCAATGGCAGCGAAGCCCCAGGGCAGAAGGCAAAAGTGATATTGGACGTTGAGTGGTTAGTGCCACAAGGACTGTGCAATGCTGGGCCATGCTGACTCTTTGGGAAATATGACAATGACTATTTGATCCTCCAAATACAAGAAAAAAGTGTAAGAGTCAGCCAGATTTGGGCATGAACAGAGAATATTTGTTTTTTTGCTTTTGAATGTTTACTAATACATATTATGAGAATTTTAATGATAAGAAAGTGCTTTCGTGGCAGAGGGGAGCAGAGATAGAGAGACTCATTGCCCTGTAGCTGAGGTCTCTCTCTCTAGCTAGGCCTGGTTAGTCAACGCCTTACATTGTGTTAGAAGTGTTAAAGTATACAAAGGAAAAAAAAAAAGAGAGAGATGGTTCTGGACTCCTCTCTCCTGGCTGCGTTTTTCTGTTTCTCTTTGGTGGAAGGGGTGAAATCATGTTAGTCCCCCTGACTTAGCCCGGGCACTTATGACATTTTGCCACACAAAATTTGCATGCTGATCGTTTCTCGATCCCACTTCCTCATGCTCTGCTGTCAATTCATAATTCCCTCGTGACATGCATTTGGCTGCCTTTGAAAGGTTCTTATATGAATGAGGAATAAAAAGAAATCGTGTTAAGACGGTGGTGTTTCACCACACAATGAATGGTAGAAAGCCAACTGCGTCAGGAAAGGATGCACTGAAAGGTCTTGGGGATCTGTCTGTCTTCTCCTCTTGAGAGGCTGCAATTTTAAAGAGTTGGTTTCAAAATTGGGCAATACTGTCTCATAACTACTCCTTGAGCTAGGCTAGTGGGCCAATGAGCTTCTAGCTGACCACTCTTCCCCAGGTCTGGGGATTCCCACCATCGTGTCTTTTTTTTCCCCTCTATGGGTGCTAGGGATGGAACTTAGGACCTTGTGTTTGTATGGCAAGTACTTTACCAATTGAGCCTCCCCAGTCTCCATTAGCTACTTTTTTTCCCCGTTAAGCTCTGTGTCCAATTCTGGATAAACAATCACTTCTTTCCTATTGAGACTGCACCTAAAATCATAGCACCTGCTCTACCAGTCTTTGGGGTAACCGAATAATAACCAAAGCAAAGCATTTACTGTGTGACAGCTACCGCAGTCAGGACTGCACCTATATTTTTGCCTTCACCTAGGGTAGGCATTGTTATCCCTGTGGTCTGATGAGGGAATGTGGTTAAGACTGAGGAGGCACGTTTGGGCAGTACTGGCCATCTCCTTAGGCTCCTCCATCCAAACTTCCAGGTGGCTGAAGGGATCCTCACCCAGGGGCCTTTAGTGCTCGGCTGTTTTGGGGACATCACATAATATAAATGGATGCAAACATCACTGTTTAGTTTCTTGGGATTCCCTAGATCATGAAACTGTTGCCAACATTGGACTTTAGTTACTTATAATTGAAAAAGGCGCTTTAGAACGGTCCTTCTAGTCATTTTCCTGCATGTTCCCTGCTTATTGGTTTATTGGATGAATGTAGATATATTCCAAGCCTGGGAAGTCCCCTTAGAGAAGGGTTATAAGGATTTCTCTGAAATGATCTTTGAGTGTGGAAATTGCTGGGCAGAAAACATTTGCTCAGTTCCATGTTCCAAGCAAGCGCTTGTTTCAAGAGTCAATCTTTTTATTAAGACCGTGGAAAAGTACCAGAGTGCTTACCTCCTGGAGTTTTCCATCAAAATCAGACCTCTGGTGCCATAGAACGTGCATATCCTTTCCAGCAAAGAATTTCTCTATGTCTCTCCATATGCACCCATAAATACAAGGTAACCCAGTTTCTCCTCATAGTACCCAGTGGAAATTCCAGTGCCTTAGACTTTCTTGGCCTAAAGAAGTTTCCTTATTTTAGGAGGCATAAGCAGACATCCTCATGCTACTTAAAGGTGGGGGATTGGGCAGCAGGAAGCTCAAGCCAGGATGAGAAGCTCAGAACATTCAGCCTGTTCCCCATCTTTGGTGAGGGGAAACTGATTGCTTGATCATCCCCAAGCGGTGAAGAGTCTATGAATATTCACGAACTAGGAGTTGGGAAAGTTTGTGGGTGTTGAACATGTCACGGGAAGCCTGCCTGGCATGGAATCTTGAAGCCCCTTCCCACATACCTTGCCTTCTGCATCTCTCATCACCTGGCTGCACATCTGTGTCTTTTGTCATATCCATTCTTGTATGAGAAATAGCTGAACTAGTTTCCAATGATCTGAAGCTGTCCTAGCTAGTTATAGATGGTGAGAAGTTGTAGGGACCTTGACTCAGGGCAGAGGAGGGTAACACTCTAGCCCTGGCAATCAGCATTTGCAGCATCAGAGGCTGTCTTTGGTGACCATGCCCTCTGTGGAGCCTTCACTAACATTTCGTCAGTATCAGAATTGAACTGAATTGTAGAATACCCAACTAGTGTCAGTGAATTCCTTACAGGGGGATAAATGTCTCCGTGCATCTGGTCACAGACCTGTGTTGACAGACAGAAGGGCAAGTGCTTAAAAAAAAAAAAAGAAAAGACTTTATTTTACAAATGCATTTAGCTTCATCAAAATAACATAGAGCCAACACTGCAAGTAGCAATTTAAGTATTTAAGGGAGAATAAGGATAAAATCTTCATGCTAACATTATTATAGGTGACACCTTTCTTTGGAGAATTTAAACACAGTTAAAATGTAAGCTCCTACTGCACTTCACAAATACTCCTTTGTCTGTGGAGGGTTTTTCCTTTAAAAACATTCTGTGCTGCCTGGTGAAGCCTGGCTATTCACCGTGAAAACCAAATCACACTGCTTTTGGTCTGCCAAAAATCTGTAGGTTATTGTTTTAAACTTAAGTACATGAGATTAACTTCTAGAGACTCAGTGACAGTCTCAGAGAGATTTCACATTCATTTACTTTATTGGGAAATATGTGGCGAGCCTGGTGCCAGGGATTTCATTTGGAGAGACTTCACGGAAATACATGAGGAGCAGGCTGTTAGCATTTGGTTGAATACATAGATTTTATGTCTTTTAATTTCCCTGCTATATTGAGTAATGATTGGCAAATAAAAGCTGCCATCTTTTTAAGGTACATATTGTGGTGACCTGATGAATTTATTTACTGTGAAATGAGTCCAGAAAATCCAGCCACTTGGCATATCAGCTTATATGAGCTATCATTTTTTATTCTGTGGGCAGAACATTTATGACCAACAAATGTACAAAGCAATGTCACTTGTGACTTAAATCTGGACTGCCACTCATAACCTCATCCTTTAAGGCTCCAGTTTGTGGGGATAGTTTTCTAATTATCATTTTTTAACATTTAATGTGTGTGTGCTGCATGTGTGTGGTGCATATGTGTGCACATATGTGGGAGTGAATGTTTTCACCCATTCACGTTTAGAAACCAGAGGAGGATGTTGGGTAGATCTATGCTTTAGTTTTTGAGACATGGTCTCTCACTGAACCTAGAGCATTGACTACCACTTTGTTTTTACCTGTCTTCACACACACACAGAGACACACACACAGACACACACACCGCAACACTGGATTTATAGACATGTGACTCCACACCTGGATTTCACATGAGTGCTGGGGATTTGAACCCAGACACTCACTTCTACTTGCTTGGCAAGTACTTTACCCACTGAACCATGTCCTCCGCACTTACAGAGCTAGTAAGTTTGGAGGCAGGGCAGCCTTCAGAGGGCCTGGCTGGTTCAAGTAGGTCATTAAAGGCTTGCCTTTGAAGTTTATGACCTCACAGATTGTGGTCTTTCAGTTTTGGCAGAACAAAGCAGCAGCAGTTTGGTTTCCATAGCAAATAGCCCAACTTCACAAGGCAACATACAGGTGTAATCCCAGTTTCTGGGCCTGTTCTCTCCCTCTTCCATCATGGCTATGCATTTCCCATCATAATGAGCTGAACTCTCCTGGGAACCATTGTGCCCACGCGTAGTTCCCTTAATTTGCTTCCAGTGGGCATTTTGTCACAGCCCTAGGAAAAGTGATAATACAGTTGCCAAGTGTGTGCTCTTTGACTCACATCTCCCATTGTCTCCCCCTGGCCAACCCTAATCACCATGCTACTTTATATAAATCATCCGTGTGCTCATCACTCTGTGTGGGAGCTCTGTGGTGGCCCCTGTGAACAGCTCAACCCCAAAGCCTCCTCCGGGTATCAGATCTTTTATTTAGTGCCCCGTGCATTTAACCAAATAATTTCAGCACTCATCTGGCCACATCAGCCCACACTCCTCAGTGGTGTTTAAAGTGAAAGTATTTTCATATTTAGGCTTTGAGCTATGCATTGTATGAATAACTGTGTGGGTGTTACTTTTATGGAGTGTACTTTTTATGCATTGTGTTAATGTATATGTGGTGTGTCTATTTCTTGTGTGTGTTGTGAAAGTGTCTGTTGTATGTTGTTTTCAAAGCATGTGTTCTGTGTATATTGCTTGTACTCCAATGAGAATATTGTGTGTTCTGTATGTATGTCGGCTGTATGTCTTTTGAGTGTATGACGTAAGTGTTCTATGTATTTTGCATACGTTATAGGAATCTGTTGTGTAAATGGCTACGCTATATGCACTGGAATTGTGTGCAGTGTATATTCTTTATCTTATGAATGTATGCAGTGTGAAGTATAGGTTTCATGTATCTCATATGTTGCATCTATAGTATATGTTTGGTGACCGTGTATAGTGTATGTTGTATGTATTGTGTGTGCTCTGTATGTTGTGTGTGGTATTGCTTTATGAGTGTGTGTAGTACGTGTTGCATATATTGTGTGTGTTGTTTGTAGTCTGCATGTTGTGTGTGCAGTATATGTTTTGTGAGTGTGTATAGTATGTGATGCATGTGTTGTATATATAGTGTATGTTGTATGAGTGCCTGGCAATGGACATATTTGACTGTATGCTTGGTAGATACTTGTTGGATGGAAAAAAGGACATCATTCTGCCCATAGGAGGCCCATGGTGTACATTCCCAGGTGAACTGTCAGTTTCTTGAAGACCTGCTTTGTGTTTATTTGTTCAGCCTTCGGCATCACACAGAGGGAGGCAGCAATGGTGTGCAATAGAGGTGAGGAATTCTCTTGTGCGACTAGATACATGCTCCCACGCTTGGACTTCCTCAGGCACCCTCTTACTTTCTTCCACATACACTTCCCCTCTCACTGTGTCATTCCTCCTTCATCCTTTTGGCTGTCTATTGTTTGCCCACACCTTGCAGAAAGTGGGGGTTTTGTTTGAGTCATTTCCAAATACACTTCAAATACGAGAACACTGCTTGATATGGGTCATGTACACAATAAAAATGTTGAATAAAAATGAAAATATCTTGTTAAAGAGAAGAATAAATGAGTTCCAGAGTGTCTTACCTCAAGCCAAGGGTTTTAGCCAAATGCAAGTGTTCTCAAAATCTTGGTACATCTTGATCAACAGCCTCCCAGGGTTACCCATCTTGATGCTCTCTTCCTAAGTATCCATCTTGTCTTACAGGGATTGTGGAGTTGGCTTTAGTGAGGTATTACATCCTACATCCTACTTGGTCCACGGTGATCAAAAATCCATGTTTTTCTGCCATTGGGTGTATGACCTGGCACATCTGGTGTCATTAGGAGTTTGGGTCTCAAGCTAATCCTGGGCCTTCCTAAGCATTGGCCTCCAGTCTCCTGACCTCTCTCCAGGTCTCTTGTGGTTCTCTTAGCAACTTCAATCCCTATCCTTGGCCCAGAAGCTTCGGCAGCATCTCCCTTCTTGCTGAAGGCAGCTCTCTCAGCTGTGTGGCTGCTGTTGCAAGCCTGCTGTAGCAGAACTCACCGAGTCTGTCTTCTCTGAGGGGTGGATTCATCTCTCATCTCTCCTTTGGGAGAGGCAGAATCATCATTGGAGGTGGGGACCTACTTTGAGATCTGAGCTCTTGCCTTCTTTTTCTATCTCTCCATCTGTAAGTCCCTCCTGTCAGACTTGGGAGGGACCTTCCTGGATAGCTGAGTGGGAGGCAGGCCTCCTGACCCGCTTTATTAGTCTAGTCTTCTTCCATGACTGTTGAGGTGTAAAGGCCAATTTGGGATGCTTAAAAGCATACTTGGGGAGGGGGGGTTAGTGGTATGGGTCAGTCAATAAAGTGCCTGACTTGCCAGCAGGAGGACCTGAGTTCAGATCTCCAGAATCGACATTAAAACTCTGAGCATGGCTGTCCATGACAGTAATCCTAGCCTGGGTAGGGGAGAGGGGAGGGAGAGTTGTAACCAGAAGGATCCCCGAATCTGATGGATCCGTCAGCCTAATTGAATTGATGAGCTTCAGATTCACTGAGAGACCATGTCTCAACAGGTAAAGATGGAGCATGATCAAGGAAAGACCCGATATCAGCCTTGGGCTCTGCACTCACATGCAACAAGCATGCCAACACAAATGCAACCGCCACCCCACAAAGCATGCGTTTTGTCTTTCAGCAAAGACTCACATATTTTAGTGCCTCATTGTAACCTACTTAGGACTTCACTTTAATCTCTACAATTTTAAAGTTAGGTTGCTTTTTAAACTAGATATGTTCTAAGTACAAGAGAGCAGTCCTCTTTTCCTACTGTACACGCTATAGCTCATGATACTTTCGTTTAGACTGTTGGCTTACTGTGGACTTAAGCTCTGCGATGGGCTTCAGAACTGAACAACACCTTCTGTTCAGTTTCAAGTGCACACGAAGCTGTGTTTATATTTGTTATAGAAGTGGTATGACATATGCATTTCCAGAAGCAAACTGAGTTGTCTTATAAACACTCAGTTTGTCAATATAAAATATTCCTAGAGTCCCATGCTTAAAACATTTGGGTAAATCAAAATATTAATAAAAATTAACATTAATAACAAACTTTATTAATAGACCAATAGATGAAAGGGCTAAGGGAAATAATTCTGCATGGCATCAATATAATACTCTACAAATAAAAATACAACATGGCAGTTTAAAATGCTATCTGTTAATGAAATCTTAAGAACATATGGGAATCTGTCCCGTATAAGCCTTTCTTGGTTGACAGAAAGCAAAAAATGAGTCTTGAAGGACTTTGTAGTAGGTGACGGGAATATGAGAGAGCAAGGGAAGAAGAGGAAGGCATTGAAAAGGGTAAGAGGGGAAGAAAGATGGCTCCACTGAGTGAGATCCTTCAAATAAATGCTCAGATGCCATCACACTGTCCCCCATGCTGGGAAAAGTCTCCTTCATGGTCAAAGCTGGTGATTGGGAGACACCCATGGAGGCTCATCTTAGCCCCCACATCCATCTAGAACTCCCAAATTGCTTGCCATGGTCTTTCTTCTCCATGACACAGTGTGTTAGTGGGAAAATCACATCTTCCTTCCAAATTTCTGCACCGGGAATTATTCTGAGCTAGGATTTTGTTTTGGCGCGCGCGCGCGCGCGTGTGCGCATGCACACACACACACACACACACACACACACACACACACACACACACACACACAATGTCCCCTTCCTCCTTGGGTACTGCCCATGATAACCTTGGTAATTCTATGATTGTTTCTTGAGTGTCTAAGGGAGGGAAGAGAAAATGTTCTAGCATGGATCATGGGTAGTTTTGAGGATTTTTTCAGGGTGATGTCACCCTCGTCAGTGGGGATATCTGCTGTGGCATGAACAGAAAAGGATAAGAAGGGGAACAGAGACGGGAGCACCAAATACCAGGCCCTCCCAACCCCACGGTGGCTCTTGCTGTTGAGATGTCAGCTGATGTGGTTGGGTTAATTCCTCCCATGGCTTGGGAAGTAGGGCTCAAAGAAATTAAAAAAAAAAAAAAAAGTAAGACCTCATGGGGAAGTGCTAGTTATCTGTTCTTCCAAAGAAAGATGAACAAAACTTGCAAGGGTCTGTAATGCCAGCTCCCAGGTGCCCCACTTAGGCTGAAATACCTTTTTCTAGAGTTTGAAGGAGCCATGCTCAGTGCACAGCAATCAGTGTGTCCCTTGCCAGGCCCTTGCCATACAGAGGCTCTCCTGCTAGGCTGCATGCAGCCGTGCATGGATGCAATTGTTCTTAGAAGCTGTACTTAGAAGCTGTACTGGCATTGATGTGATTGCTCTTAGAAGCTGTACACCTCAGGAGGTCTGTTCTAGTACCAATCCTAGACACTGATCGACAATCTAGACTTCGTCATATTTCTTCCTCTTCTGCACACTGTCCTGCTCAGGGGCCCTCTTAGTCAAGCATAAGAAGCACCTTGTTCCATTTCTCAAAACTCTGAAGAGCTTTTGGCTAAGTTTGCTCCTACCTACTTCCAAAGGATCCAGGTCAGGTGAGAAGCCTAACATTAACACTTGCGTGTTCATGAACAGACACAGTGAGAGGAAATAAAAATGGCGGAAGAACCGTAAGTGGTTGTAGAAAAGAATTGGGACAGAGAAAAGCAAACATTAAAAAACCACTGGCATTGAAAAACACTGAAACCAGGCACAGGGTCTTTTAATGGACAGAATGAAGCCATCCATCCATGCAGTCATCCAGTACGTAATATGCTTTCAGGTTTTATTTAATATAGTACTAATACAACAATGGATGAAAAGACCCAAACTCTACCCTCATGGGACTTCTATTCTAGTGGGGAAAGGAGTTAGTTAGCTAGGTCAAATTAAGTGGTTGCATGTGCTAGCAAACATTAATAGGGACTTCACTAATGTAGGGCTGTGTCTGTGCACACTCATGTTCATGTTGACACGCATGTGCAACTTTCAACAACAACAGACATCTAATATTTTGGGATATGTATTTGGCAACAGTCAACGGGGATTTCTTCAGCAGTAGTGATTTGGACATTAACAATGTAGGAGGAACAAGAGAGACATATTGCACTTGTTAAGACAGGAAATGATTCAAGTTCAGCTAAAAGTTTTTAACAATGAAAAACCAGAGCGCAAGAGAACCACTTTGGCCCAGTAATAACTAAATGTCTAAGTTTACGTAAAGAATGTTGTGAAATCTTTTGTTGCAGGCTACCCTTTGCTTTTTAATCTTTTATTAACCTCGAAGAGCATTCAGATTTCAGTTCCTATTACTTCCTCGTGTTATTGACCAAGTTCACGGCTCTTAACTCACAGAGGTGGAATTAGTTATACCTATCAGATTTGGTTATTTTATACTCGAGTGTTTATGTCCCAATGACCTGCTTTTCAAATGTGGTTTGGGTTGATGTTTGGGGAATGAGGAATTTATCAGCTGTGGTGACGAGCTTCTAGCCTTCCAGCAAGCAATACTGGCCATTTTTTTCCCCCACTAAAAAACTCCCTGTTCCCAAAAGAAATCACACTCTGAGTTCATACCTAAGAAAGTCCCAGCAACAGTTACTTATTTGCGTAGTATTGCTCAGTAAAACTCTTTCAGGCACACTAAGAATCTGCAAGCTTCTCAGTAAGTCTCTGGTGTAAGCGGGCAGATAAGATTGTGTAAGGCAGCAGGGCGGTGGTGGCGCACGCCTTTAATCCCAGCACTCAGGAGGCAGAGCCAGGTGGATCTCTGTGAGTTCAAGGCCAGCCTGGGCTACCAAGTGAGTTCCAGGAAAGGAGCAAAGCTACACAGAGAAACCCTGTCTCGAAAAACCAAAAAAAAAAAAAAAAAAAGATTGTGTAAGGCAGATCACAATCATCTCTGTCACCTGGTGTGCACCAGACAATGTGAATTCTCTCATGTGTTAACTTTCTTAGTCCTCACATCAACCCAGTAATGCACTGAAACTTATAACTGCACTTGTTCATTTCTTAGTGATGGAGACATTTTCTGAGAAGAGTGTCCTCAGAGAATTTTTGTCATTGTGTGAACAACATAGAGTTATGCAAGTGAGATGGCTGTGATGTCACTAGGTCCTACAATCTCATGGGACCATCTTTGTACACATGGTCCACCAGTGACCGAAATGCCATTATGTACCCATGATTGCCATATGACTTTACCACCTACTACTGAGACCCAAGAGATATTAAGTGACTTGAACCCTGCCCCCAGCTAGTCCTAGTAGAACTGGGATGTGAGTGGGGTACTCTCTCAGGCTGTCAGGCTCCATTGTCTATGCCAGTAACCACCATGCTACACTTTCTCTGGATCTAGAAAGTAATCCTCTAGCTCTCTTGAATTTTAAGGCATTGCTACTGTGCAGTGGTCAACAGTAGAACAGTAAAATACAGTCGTGTGGATGGGAGAGAACGTCAGCTTCAGACAGTGAGCTGAAGTCTCATTCCATGAGTCTATTCACTAGGTAATCCTTGGACAAGCTCCTGCTCCCATTTGGGACATCAGTTTGCTGTTGATAAAACATGGATAATCATGATGCTGTCCTGTTACCGTGCCTCACTTGTGCTCAGACACATGTGCTTGGTTCTTAAACATTCCCTTCCTACATATATGATAGATTACTGAACACAGGTCAGATGGACACTTAAGAAGGCTGTTATGGTTTGAACATGAAAAATTCCCCATAGGCTCACGAGTCTGGACATTTGGAGGTTGGGGGAACCTTTGGGACTGCGGCCTGCCTTCTGGAAGAGAGTCACTCAGGTTAGACCTTGAAGGTGACATCTGCTTCTGGATGGGGCATGAGTGTTCTGCCTCCTGGTCAGCACCATATTAGGAAGCCCCATTGCAAGCTTCTGGCATCATAAACCAAGCCACATCAGCCACTGTGCCTTCTTCACCATGGTGGACTATTTCCTTTGAAACTGTGATCTCAGATAAATCGCATCTCCCCCCTCCCCATCCCCACGCCCCACCTTCCCACATACACACAATTGCTTCTGTGAAATGTTTGGTCACAGAAGTGAACAGATTAACAAAAGCCATGGTCAAGTAAACTGCAGATGATGTAGTGACTCCGCACACCTTCTAGGAGGGAATTGAGCATGGAAATTTTTCTACCAAATGACAGTAAAACCTCAGTGATGGTTACATCATGTCCCTATGGGTGAGGCTTATCAAGGATGGTGTCCTTTAAGTTATCACTTCAAAGCCAGAGGAATAAGTGGAGCAGTTGATTCCCAGGGAGATTCCCTCCTGATCTCTTTGCCCTTTGTCCTTTCCCTCAGAAATTCCTCCCAGACCTACCCAGTGATCTCATAGGCTGCTTTATTCAGAGAAGTTATCAGATTTTTGTTGGAGGCACTTTACACTCTTAAAATTATTGGCAATGCTAAAAACCTTCTGTCTGCATGGTTAATTCTTTTTATCTTTACTATATTAGACACTAAAACTATGCAATTTTAAAAGTAAATTTTGTGGATTGTTGAAAACACCAATACACCTGTTAATATAAGTAACATTATGTCTCTTATGAAATAATTGCGTATTTAAAACAAATTGGAAATAAGAATAGTAGCATTGCTTTACAATATATACCTTGTTCTGGGAAATTCTTCTATGTTTAGCTTAACACAAGAGAGCAAAATTTTAAAATTTGCGTCTATATTTGATCTTTGAGCTATACACCATGTAGCTTGTGGGAAATTCTACTGAATGCTATGGGAGAATGTGTATGTAAAGAAAGGGCTTCTTTGAACTGCTGTGAAAATACTTGTGACCTTAAGGACCCTCTGAGAGGTTCTTGAGATCTTTTGAGAATCACTAGAATAGAATATCCTTTTCTCTTTACTAATGTAAAATTTCTTTTTAGTTAACACATGATAATTGTACATACTTAGGGGTAAGAATGCGATGTATCTCTTACCTCAGGCCTTCATCATTTCTTTTAGAAATATTCACAGTCCTCTTGGCTAGCTCTTTTGAATTGTACAATTAGTTATCAACAATCATAGTTACCTCCACATGCTATAGATTATTAGAGCTCATTCTTCCTACCTGTTTTCTTATACCCATTAAGCATCATTTCTGCCCCACTCTTCCTCCCCAACCTTCCCTCCCCATTCTGCTCTCTACTAATAGGAAATCAGGTATTCATATCTACGTGAGAACTTGCGGTATTTTTCTGTCCCTGTTGTCTTTCACTTAACAATGCCCTCTAGTTCCGTCCACAGTGCTGTAATGGCAGGGCTTCCTTCTTTCTATGACCGAAGAGGATCTCATTGTGTATAAATATGCACACACATTATGTTCACTTTCTTTATCTGTTCATCTGTTGTGGGACACATGGATTGACTTCATATCATGTTCCAACGTTTAATGATTTTTAGAATCATCCCAGAATCCCATCTCAGCTTCTCGCTTTGTCGCCTGCTTCCAAATGGCAATTGTTCATGATTCGTCCTTCAAAATTCTTGGATTTCCCTCTTCTTCTGATTATGTTTCCTTACAGCCTTTCTTTCTTTTCCATCTCCACTGGCAATCTTGGGAGATTTTCCTCCCTGGCTGGAGCCTTACAACTCGTCTCTCTGCCTTTTGGATCCAACAGTAGCCAGGATGTTTGTATGTGGCATTCACAGTTAACTTCCTTCCTCAAAAATCTTGGCCTTGGCCAGCATCGATCAATTCTGCATTATGGTTTATGTTTTATGAAGAGTTCAAGTACTTTTTTCAACTTAAATGGAAAGATAAAAATATTTTGCCATGAGTGAAGAATTCCAGTCCGTTTCACTGATGAACTTCAGAAGTTGTTGGCACGTTTCTGCTTCCAGTCAGGATTGAGTAAGAGAGCCTGGATCAACTTTCTCACCAGAAACAGCCAAACAACAAGAGAGAGAGTACATGAGGCCAGGGTTTTCAGATACCAGATGTCAATGGTGAAGGCCTACCACCCTAGGAGTCGAGAAATAAATGGGTGAGCCCTTGATTGTTTCTGTTTAACAGCATGAGTTTCCAGGTCATAGTACAGGGGAAGAAACTCAGTCAGAGCTCAGCAAACTTCTGAATCGATGAGACTGAGCTTAGGAGGGCCATGGTGGCAAATGTGAAGGACCAGATGCAGAGAATAGGCATTTTGGAGACAATCAGAGTCCTGTGTAGGAACTCAGCAGGGCACTGACTTACATCTGCGTAAGAAAGCTCTCCCATCCAGAGGAAGAACCACTCTAAAACACTTGATAAAACAGCACACAAGCCCAGAGACAACCATTATTGCCACCCGGTGACTATAAAATGTCGGATCCAAAGGCATTTTATAGAGGACTCAGAAGTGACAAGCAGTGGGGAAACTCTCTTAGACCAAATGCTGCTTATTATGTTCCTACCTAATGACTTAAAGCAAGACTCCAAAGAAACAAACAATACTCAAGGACTCAACTGTATCCTGAAGGCAAAAGGATTTAGAATCCAGAAAGTAAACATCCATGATGTCTGGTGTCCACCTAAGAATTACCAGATATGCAAATCAGAGGGAAAAATCAATAAGGAACAGTCAAGGATTAATACAAGTGTTAGAACTAGAGTATAAGAGCATTGAAGTTTATTATAACTGTATTGCATGTGTTCTAACAGATAAGCAGAGAACTCTAAGGTATAACATGTCCCTATATGGACCCATCCCACACAGAAAACTACAGCCCCAGACAGTTCTACCAGGCCCTTAAGGAAGACATAATATCAATTTTACTTGAACTCTACTTGAAAACAGAAGAAGAATCAATCATTTTCAATTTGTGAAGTCTTCCCAACTCCCCAAGGCCATTTCCCATACATCAAAACTGGAGAATATAATATAGAAACATTATGGAATATAATACAGAAACAGTATCGACCAGTATTCCTTGAAGGCATACAAATTTTAAACAGAATATTAACAAATAAAATCCAGCCCTCTCTACAAAGGTAAATCCATAATGACTAATTATCTTCACAAGGCAAGACTGGCTCAGCACTGGAAAACTGATGTATGTAATTCGCCGTAATAACAAAACTCAAAAATAGATGCCAGAGAAGGGGTTATCAAAATCCAATTTGTATCCCTGATAAAAAGGCCCTGCATATTCATCAGCCTGATGAAAGCGTATCTATAGAAGACCCATGCTAGCATCCGACTCAAAGGAAACTTTCCCCTAAGACCTGTGAGACAAGGATGCCTGCTTCCTCACTCCTGCTCTGTACTAAAGGCTTTAGCTGGGGCATAAAGAAAAAGTAGAGAAAGTGAAATATAGGGTGCACCTCTTGGAAAGAAAACTATCTACAGACAACATAGGTTTCCAGATAGAGAAGCCTATGGCACCCCTCCCCACCCCTACCCCCACCCCAAGAGTTAACGCAACTAATGCAGTCAGTTTTGTAGGCTACAGATCAATATACAAAACTCAGCTGTGTGCCTATGCATTAGCAGTGGAACATTCAGGAAGCAATACATAAAATAACATCTTCTACAAGAACATCAGCAATATGAAACGTTAAGTATAAATCTGACAAAATGTATGAGTTCTGTCTGTATGGTGGTAGCACTGGCAGACAGGCCTGTCCCCCTAAGCCCACAGGGTACCTGACAGTGTTCCCGTTGGCATCTGCTGCCCCATTACCCCTGGTTTAGGTACTCTCTAGGAGTCTGTTTCAAGGTCAGCCACAAATCACTGTCTTTTGCTGGTTCTTTGGGGCACCAGTTTTACGACTTCCACAAACAGGGAAGAAAGAAAAAACATGACATAGTCCTTTACCCTCTCTTCTTTTCTTTTTCTTTTTCCTTTCTCTTCATTTCCTCTTTTCCTTCCTCCTTCTCTTTCTCTCCCCCACTTCCTCCTTCATTTCCCTTCTTCTCTCTCTTCCCTCCCTTCACTCTCTCCCTCTCCTCCCCCTCCACCTCCTCTCTCCTTTCTCTTCAATACTCTTCCTTCCCTCCTCCCCTCCCTTCTGTTCGGCTTTGCTGTGCAGCTCAAGAAGGCTGATGTGGGGCTAGAGAGATGATTCAGTGGTTAAGGGCACTGGCTGCTCTTCTCTTCCAGGGATCCTGAGTTCAATTCCCAGCACCACGTGGTGGGCCACAACCCTCTAAAATGGAATCTGGTGCCCTTTTCTGGCATGCAGGCATATATGCAGACAGAGCACTCATACCTAAAAAAACTTACATACATAAATAAAATTTAAACAAGCAACAAGCAAGAAGGCTGATGTGCAACTTATTTTGTAGCCTTAGCCGACCTCCTGATCCTGCTGCCTCAGACTGCACAGGAGAACAGAGGGTACCCCCATGGGACAGAGGTTTGCCACCATACCAGGCCATACCTTCTCTTAAGCACCAGTTAAATAAGAAGTTTATTTGATTGGCCTCAGAAGTCATTTCCACCTCTTTCCTTCTATTGGTTGAGTAAATCACTAAAGCCAGCCCAGATTCAAGGGAAGGTAAGTAAACAGTGTATATACACTCAGTGGGGGGCAATGCAATGTGGCTCCTCAAGGTGAAAGTATTGATTGTCTTTAATTGACTACAGTGCTCATATTAAAGGAAGACCCCCATAGAGAAATTACATTTCAGTTATGTTTAGAAGAGACCGACAGATTGAAAGGCCCCCAACATGGACGTGTGGGCTTGACAGGTGCTTATACAGAAAAGGAACATAGACATAACTTAGCGACCGTTTGTAGATACTTGCAGAGAACAATGATGGTGGGGCCATTTGGAGTCCCAATTTTACAGTAAGTTTAGAGCCTGGGGAGATGCTCAGTCAGTACCGTGTCTGTCTGTCTTGCAAGCACAAGGACCAAATTCAATCTTCAGAACCCAAGTTAGAAATGCCATGAATGGAGGAGCACACTGGGGAGGCAAAGACAGGTGGGCAGAGCCTGAGGAATGATGCTCAAGGTTGTCCTCTGACCTTAACACGCGTGCGCACACGCGTACAGAAACTATCCCTCCCCATGAATGCACACATGGACATAGACACCCACATGTGATATAAAAACATAAAAAATAAATAAAAGAGGATCTGGGGGGGTCATGCTCTTGTTGTATGTCATATGACTGAGTCCAATAGGCGTTTCTTGGGCAACAGGGAGAATCATGGGAAACAGCCTATTGGTCCACAAAATTTCAGTTACTGGTGCTGCCAGTTTCTCAGGTTTGAGCAATCCTGAAAGGGACAAATGTTGAGAGGGGGGAGGAGTGGGAGAGGAGGGTGAAAGGAGGCTGAGATAAGAGAGCGCCCTCCACCAATTTGGTTCTGTTCGGTGCATCGGGACAAGGCCATGCGTCTCTGTTAATATGTGACATAATCCAGGCACAAAGCCTCTGTCAGCTATTTGCCTTCATTGAGCAAGATTAAACTGCAATGAAGCAAATAATTGGCTTGTCACATCTGTCCTTTCCCCCTCTACTTAGGAAGGACGTTAAGAAGAAATGGCTCATTGCCCTGATGTGGGCTATCGTTTACATCACCTTCCACCCCCAGTTATCCTGTGGCCTTCTGCTTGATAAAGGACTGAAAAAAAAAAAAATCACAGTACGCTGACTAGAAAGACAATCTCAGAAGCCCGTGAAAAACTGCCTAGAGAAATGAGTTGGGGGAAAACACTGAACTGCTTAAAACTGAGATGTTTCAGTGACGAGACAGAGGTTCAAAAGTGCCTGTTTGGATGTCGGTAGATGGAAAATGTGTGACGGGAGCAGAAAAACTCGGCTGTACAAGGAAGTCCATCTGGGACAGTGGTTTCAAGTCTGTGTTGTGGTTCTGTGAGAGGTTCCTGGAAGTTCCACAAATAGCAAAAATAGGTGTAGCGAGTTAAGAGTCACAGAGGCCCTGCCTGTCAAAATACAATTGTCTCTAAATGCATATGCGTTTCTCTAGATGTTTCTTATGCATTCTCATTCTTTCTGGTGACAGGAAAAAAAAAATTACTGCTTCAGAGCTGTTTCGTGTTTACTGAGTCAAGACCCAGGATCCTTGCCAGTAACAACACACTCTTCATGATTCTTCCCCTCGTCTTGTTCTAACTGGAAGTCATTGGGGGTAGTGAAGGTGAAGGAGATTGAATTGAAGGTTGCTTGATCTCCAGGGAGGGTTTCTGACCCACAAGTCATCCTGTGGTTTTACAAACTGTAGCCAAGCCCATAATTTCCTTCCAGCATCATTTTGTATAACTTTTTTTTTCTTCCCCTTTTTTGGCTCTTCATTCCTGGTCCCTTAGGAAGGTCTGGAGACTCCTGGATGCTTTGGTGAACATGGCAATGTAATAGAATGCACTCTTTGGCTCAGGCCATGATGGACACCAGACTCCATTACGACACTGATGGAGCCTCAGGCTGTCAACAGTGTACAACAGCGGAGTTAGTGGTGTGTCTTATGTGGAAACGAGTGAACATGCTCAGAACATTTGTGTGGTACCGAGAACTGAGCGGAGTGACATGGAGGTGGCTGTCTGTGCTTACACAGATTCCAGTTGAGGAGTTGAGTAAAACGGCCACACATAAGTTGTCTGGAGAAAGGGAGCTGAAGGAAATGGAGTCATAGGGAGACTGACTCCCAACATGTCTGAGGGAGGAGGTGGCACCAAGGTCCTGGGTAAAACCTTAAGGGTCATAAGGTGAGGAGGGAGATCTGTAAATCCTGTCACTTGGAATGCACATTTGAGAGCCCTACCTACATGTAGATGCCTGTGTATCTCCAGGACATGTAGGGTACAGGTAAGGGGAATGGGTCCATATGTAAAAAGAAGAAATCCTATGGTACATGACCTGCTACTTGGATCATGTAGGTGGATCATGTGACTTCAAGTCCACTCAGGACTTCAAGGTCACCCTAGGCAACATAGTGAGACTCAAGTGCAAATAAATTATAAATTTTATCTCTACATCATTGCACAAATCAATTTTGCTACTTGTAAATTGCTTTGAGATCTTTCAGTACATAAATGCCCAGGCAAGTTTATGTTTAACAACACAAAGCTTCCATATCAATGATTCATATATTCATTTATTTTATTTGTGACAGTCAGGATAAAAGCTAGGGCCTGGCATATGCTAGGCAAGTGCTCTGCCACCAAGTGACAGCTTGAGTCAATAATTTCGAGTTTGATCCACCTGTTTAGCATTCATTAAAGGATTGTCATGTGATCCTCCTCAACCCCTTCTGGTTATGTCCCTTACAGAGTATAAGTCAGCATGCAGACACTGGCATACCCATCTTTGATGTTGAGCTATTCACCCCAATAAAATCATGAATCAGCCCGGGAGCCTTTCAATAAATAAATGGATAAAGAAAGTACATATACATAAAATTAAATATTATTCAGATATAAAGAATTAAATGTAGCCAGGATGAAATCAGATCTTTTTAGGAAAGTGCATAGAATTGTTGATAGTAGTGTTAAGCAATACAAACTAGAAAAAAAAGATAAATATCATGTTTCCTGTTATAAATGAGATATTAAAGAGAAATAAAGAACATGGCCATAGAAGGGAGACTATAAGATATCGGGTGGTAGGTATGATTAAACTGTTACGTATGTGTGAATTGTTACATTTAGTCTATAATTACTGTGCATAGTTAATATGTAGTTTTAAAAAAGAAACTACCACAACAGTACACCTCTGTTGAAAGAGTCATGAGGTGGAAGACTTGGTCTGCCTGCACCATGATGGGAGATGAGCAGGGGAGTCACAGGGAAGCTGTAAAAAATACAGACACCAGGTAGCCCTCAGTAATTACAACATGACATTTCTGGTCCTGAGAGGGGTCAAATCTTGTTATGATTGTGAATGTAGTCAAGGCTGTGAGAACCACCTCTGTGGACTACTGACCTAGGGGAGAGTTAATGAATTTGCATAGTACCATGTCACTGCCAGACTTAAACTTGCTTCTCTGAGAAAAAGGAGCAGTTCAAACCTCCGGAAACAGATAAGTGAGAAACTTCTGCCCTGCTAGGCCCCAGGCAGTATCTGTGACAAGCTGCTGTGGATGGTCATTCCTTTATTTTCTTCTATTTGAGAATGGCCCCCAGGTGACTTCAACCTTGAGTTTCTGAAGGTGCTCACAGGACTATGGCAGGGAATCCAGGGCCTGTCCACCCTGGAAGACCTGCAGGAAATGGCCATGTGCTCTAGAAGGAGCAAGCAGTCATTGTTTATTTACAGTGGTATTGCAGGATCGCCATATGACCGGGAAAGAAGCACCCAGCCCTATAACCTTGGCTATTGTTGATTTTTTTTTTTCTGGGCATGAATTTTCCTTTGCATAGTTAAGTCCTAGAATTAACCGGGTTCTGATAAGACAAGGGAAAGGGTTGTTCAGCCTGGTGTAGAGCAGTAATGCAACAAAGTATAAAGCCTACGCAGTGTTTCATCTGTGTCAGGGCTCCTTTAGTCTTTACCCCTCCACAAGATGCTGCTGCACGCCTTTACAACCAAAGAGGAAATCGTGGTATCACAAACTTAGTGACAAGTTCCCAAAGCCAGTTGGAGGCACCTAGCGCCAGGCTCCAGAAGTTGTGCTGGGCACAGACCTGTTAAGTGTTGGCCTCCAGATCTGATACCTGGAGGGTCACTAGCTCAGATCTTATTTAGGTGGCCCAGGTTCGTTGCTGTGTAGAGGTGAGTTGTTCCAGCTAATTTTGGTGGGAACACTGAGGCTGCTCAGAGAAGCCAAGCGGTTTGGGATCCCCAGTCATTCTTCCCCGGACTCGGGACACCTGGCAGGGATGCAAGGACGCTAGGATGCCAGGCAGGGATACAAAGACCCTGAAATGCTCGGCAGGGATGCAGAGACCACGGGATGGAATGCCCCCCGGGGTGGGGATGCGGGGGTGAGGGGGATGCAGAGATCTGGGACGCCTGGCTGGGGTGTCCAGACTTTGAGATGCCTAGCAGGGACACGACTGTCCAACCTCTCAGGCTCCCAGGGCGGGGCGTGGGCACCAGGCCAGCTCGCTCGCGCCCGCGGCTTAACAGGGCCGGCAGTCTCCGCCCGCTGCACGCCCCCGCGGGCCCGGCTAGGAGTGGGAGCAGCGTGCTGCTCCTCGGGCGGACACAGCTCGTTCCCCTCGCCGGGAACCGCCTGGGAGCGCGCGGCTCTGACCGAGAGGGGCTCGCCTGCCCCGAGAGCGGCAGGAATGTGACCCTTGAGTGCCGGCACCGGAGCACCCCTCGCGCGGCTCCCAGGGCTCCGGTGGCTCCGGGTCTGGGCGGGTTTGGCTTGGAGCTGCTGGATCCCTGCGCACCCCCACTGGGGCACCGGGGCAAGCCCAGGTAGGAGAAAACTGGAGAGTTGGGGAGATGGGGTGGCCAGGCCATGCTGCTGCCTTGACCCTGCCTGGTAAATGTCCTTCTTAAGTTACTCAGTAGCCAGCGTGTCTGCGTTCTCTGTGATGAAGGATAAAGGTG
>CABHPH010139481.1:0-17901 GCA_902168325.1 Peromyscus nudipes
TGTCAATTATTGTGTTCAGAACTGCGGGGCCAGGGTTGTTTGAGTTAGTTAATGACTGTTTAGGAGCACGTGCTATATCCTCAGAACAAAGCAGAGCAAAATGAGAGGCTAATGACTCAAAGCTACAAAACTTCAGCCATACTGGAAACATCCATAGTCTAGTGGGTTAAGCACCATCATAAAGGTGACAAGCACTACGTGGATAATCAAAAACAGTGTAATTTGATCAAAGGGGTTCAATTCCTGATCGTCCCCAGGAGCAGCTAACAAGTCATGTCACCTCTGACTACTGGCTTGGAGGAAGTAAGGGAAAGAGTGTGTCCCAGAAGGTCAGGTGTTATGTGAAGTGTTACAGCTGATTAAAATCATTCTAACCTGGTCATGGTGGCATAGGCCTGAAATCCTGGCATTCAGGAGGCTGATGCAGGAAGATCCCAAGTTCAGGGCCACCTTGGGATGTATGGTGATCTCAGGAGAGCCCGGAAGTCATCCCTTGTCGCAAAATGTTCAAATTATTTTAAAGACTGTATGTAGCACATCAACAAATCGTGCCAATAGGTCACAATTACCCAGTGAATAGCCAGTTTGACTCATGCAAGATTCCACCCATTTCAACCTATTTATTACTACCATTCAGTGCAAACTTGTCAATATTGTATATGTTTATTTTGTGTATATGTATATATATATACATATACACACATATGGTTCCTTTAGATGCTGCAGCTCCTTTTCCATTTTTCTTTCCCACTATCCTCTTTGAGGATGGACATTAGACAGTATGGATTCCCAGACCTGTCTGTTAGGACTCATTTGGTACATTTTGATGATTAATATCTGAGTGATGGCCACACCTCTACTGTAACTCATAGTTAATTTCTCAGTACTTAGAACTGGGAAGGGTTTTGCTAGGAACAGAAGTTGGGAGTGTGTTGTGTACTGCCTTCTGGGTTTTGTTTTTCTGGGATTATTATAGGTATAATTTGCCTCAGTTATTTACGCAATAAACCTTACTGATTATTTTCCTTATCACTGAATAATATCTGGTAGGAGCTATTTAGCAAAAGTGGACAAGCCTATAGCTTGCCGGATTGTGGTTTTCTTATGTTTGGGTTGTTACTAAATGCACTGATGGATCTAATTATTCTGATGCCATCAGTTCCCTGTATTATGGGTCATGTTTATTGTTCTAAGACCTTTCTGTTATATCAGCAGATTGTATCCCAAACCCCACTAGCATATTATTGTCTCTGAATCAGTTGGGTATTTACGCTGTGAAAATGTAGACTGCTTTAAAAAAAAAAGAAGAAGAAGAAAGCCATATGGTTTTCTTCTTTTTTTCCCCTAGTTCCACTAGCTTTAATTGAATCAAAAATGGAAATGTTTATCATAGTCATCTCAAAGAGTGACTGGCAGCATTCACATTAATACATGTTATATTCTATTACAGCAACTCTCAGGCCAAAATACATTTCTAGAAAAGAAAAATTATTTTCAGACCTTAGCACACAAGTAGAGTTTCAAGTAATATTTAATTTATTCATTCATTAGGGGAAAATTAAGGAATATTTGACATTTGAGCAGGCAGAAAGAAGATTGATAAAATTTGGATTTGTAATGGGAAAAAGGATTCAGTACAACAAAGGATGCCTTGAGACACACATTGAGTATGAAAATCTTTCTAACATTAAAAAATTGATCAAAATCTTTTTGCTTGTTAAGTCCTAGTCTAAATAAAATCTCCTTTGGGATACTGGCTACAAAAGCTTTGATAGTCTCCTGCCCACAGCAGAATTAATGAGCTCTCCCTTGGAACTTTCAGCTCAGTAAATTCCTTATAGTTCTTATATTGTCTTGTAATTGATTACACGCTTGTCTTCATATTAGCCAGTGCATTACTTATGGCTGAAAATATTACATCCCATCTTCCAATTTAGGAATAACAAAAATACTACAATTTGAAATGTTTATTGAACTTCTACTCTGTGTTAGGCATTGTGCTAAACAATTTGCATACATCTATATCAGATAAGCTTTGCTGTGCTGCGCTACGCTGTGTTCGGAATTATACTACGACTCTCACTATTTTACAAATGAGGTAAGTGATTGCTAATGAGGCCCATTGCCCTGGGTTTCATTAGTGAGTTGCAAAGCTTGGTTGCAATCAAAGTATGTATGACTCCAACGAACACAATGCTGTACATCTTGGTGATCTGCCTCCCATTCCTAAGCACACTGCCCAGTGCTTGCTACATCTTCCAGAGCTATGTCTAGGTGTTAAATTAAGAGAAAAGAATGCATGGTAGAGGAAGATTCAGGAATATGATAGAAGTAGGAGCAAACTTGCATGGCTTCCATGTGATTAAAAAAAAATCTGTCTGTGTACCAGGGAAGAACCTTCCCAGTGTTGGCAAAATAAACAACCACTTGGAGTCTTCAGAAAGGGATTTGCCCTGCATGTGTTTAAAGCAGAAACTCCTTAGGGCACCTCTGCAAACGTGCATCCGCCCAGACTTGAAAGGCAAGTCAGTCCAACCCCTCTAATGATGGTAGAACCCAGACTGACTACAGGGGCAGCACATCCAGCTTTCTAAACAATTCCATCGGCATCATCCCCAAGCCTCATTTAATCTTAAATAACAGGGAGGCCTGACAACCGGGTCTTGGAACGTAGCCAAGCTCCCAACAGTGCCTGTTGCAACAGGTCCTCTGATTTTGGACACGTGCTCAGTCAGAGTGGATGGCGGCAGGAAGCAAAGATACTGCTGCAGGGGGATACTGTTTTAGTGAAGAAAGGATGCACAGGGTGGGTAGAAGGAACTTGTTAGCGGACAAGTCGGGGCCAGATGGAGGTGAGTAGGACCCAGCACCAGTAGCAGCAGCGAGTAGCAGTGGGAGCAGCCGCGAAAGACTGATCTGCTGTAGGTTTAATAGTTGAGAGAATTTGGCAGAACTTCCATAGCTAGAGGAGGGATTTCAGAGGTGGAGCCAGAACACTTGAGGTCACAGTGACCTACTCCGTGAAGAAAATCCGAGACTGTTTCTGCACAGCCCAGCCTAGCAACGGAGAAGTCAGCCCTGCTTGACAACTGTGGGGCAAACTCGTCAAGCTGACCTGTTATGTTTGGGTGCTGACTGCCGGTAAACAGATGAGTGCACGCAATTCTTTCTGTAACACAACCGTCAGGAATGGAAAAATGAGTCATTCACTTCCTAAATTTGTAACCTGCTCATCAAAAATAACATGACAACTGGCAAAATTTGCTCTAATGAGCAATCCAGTGGTTTCAGCCTGACTCTTCTTTTACTTAAATACTTCTTTTCCCCATCCCACGTTCTCTGTGGCTGCTAACACCCACTATGTTACCTAGGCATTGGTTGTTTGATAACAGATCTTTACATCTCACATTATCTTGATCCAGTGTAGCGCGAATTGTTAGAAGGTCTTATTAATAACATCAAACCTAAGGCCAATTATTGGGGTGAATGCTGGAAGATCAGAGAAGCAGAACAAGCCACAGCCACCTCACCTCACCAGTTCCTCAGCTGATCCTGTTTCCTCAGACTGGAAGCCTCTGAGTCCTCATTCAGAATAAATCTCAGCTGAACTGCTGCTAAAAAGTCTAAAAGCTTAACTAGCCAAAAGCTTCCAGTTTCTGGTCCTCACTTCTTATATACCTTTCTGCTTCCTGCCATCACTTCCTGGGATTAAAGGCATGAGTCACCATACCTGGATGTTTCTAGTGTGGCTTTGAACTCATAGAGATCCAGATGGATCTCTGCCTTAGGAATGCTAGGATTAAAGGTGTGTATGCCATTTTCTGGCCTCTATGTCTGTCTAGTGGCTGTTCTGTTCTCTGACCCCAGTTAAGTTTATTAGGGTGCACAATATTTTGGGGAGCACAATATCACCACAATCCAGAGTTTCCAGTAAATGTAGTGTGTAAATTAAAAACATATCCAGTTTCTATATTTCAACAATACAAAACTGACTTGATTAAAAATTAGGTAAAGGATTCAAATAGACATTTCTCCAAGGAAATTATACAAGTGTCCAGCAAGCACATGAAAAGATTCTTACAACCACAAAGGAAGTTCACTGCCACTGTAATGGTTTTGGGGGGGGGAGTAAAGGAGACAAGAGGTGTTCATGAGAGTGTGGAGAAATCGGAATCTGGTGTACCTCAAATGGGAATGTGAAGAGGGATAAGTGATATGAAATGCAGGAGGGCTGTCCTCAAAACAAAGATACAATTATCTTATTACCTAGCAATTATACTTCTGTTATATATCTCAAAGAATTAAAAATAGAGAGACCCAATTAGATATACCTAGTTCAGAGCAAGCAGTGTAATTTCCCATGCCCAAACAGAAGCAGCAACTCAAGCATTCACCGACGAATCCAATGGATAAGCAATAAATGACATATATGCAAAGCAGAGTATTATGCGGTCTCCCAGAGGCCAGGAGTTCGGGCATATGTGGACGAACCCCAGTGACACCATGTTAAGTGAAGTAAGTCAGGCGCAAGAGGACAAATGACTTCAGTACTAACAGGGATGACAAACAGTGGAATCCATGGGGACGAAAAGTAGTAAAATTGAAAAGAGGACTAACAAGTAAAATTTGGGGCTGAAGAGGTAGCTCGGAGTAAAGCGCCCCGGTTGCTCTTTCCAAGCCACCTGGCTGTGATTCCCAGCACCAGTGTGATGGCTTACAACTATTCATAACCCCAGTCCTAAGGGAATCTATGCCCTCTTCTGACCTCCTGGTGTACCGGGCATGCTCATGATGCACATACATATATGTATAGGCAAAACTCACATAGGCATAAAATGAAAAAAATTTGTGCTATGTATATATCCCCAGAATACAATGTACAAAGTACATTTGTCATTACATATCACACTTTATTATATGCGTAATGAATTCATATATTTGTATAAAGTTTTTATAAATAGTATATACATTCTTTTACTTCATAAGTCATTAAAGAATTTGTAAATGACAGTTTATCTACATGTAGTTACTGATTCACCAGCTGCATTCCTAACAACCCATTGTGTAAGACGCAAGTCTATTGAATTCGTTCTCAATTTTTTAAAAGATTGGAAATGGCAGCAAGGTACAGCATAGTACCTCAGATATAAACTATGAACTGAAATATGGGCTACACTATAAAAGGTAATTGTCCAGATTCCCAAAAGTCTTTTCTGGATTAATTAGGTCCCTAAGCTTGTAAATCCTAAATGGCATTTCTATTCCCATTTTGACAGAAGATCCATGGATAGCTCAGTACTTTTTTTTTTTATTTCTGCCCAATACTCCAGCCAAACTTCTATTTCTGGGAAGAGAGAGAGAAAAAAATACAATAGAAGTAATCTTTATATTAGTTCATATTGCTTTATGAATTTTTACTGACAAAACACATCAAAATAAATGGCTCATATAAGTTTTGGGTAAGCACTATAACCAGGAGTTTAAAAGGAAAATGCATGAAAGCCATAATAAATTGGAAAATTCACCTTTATTATTTTCAAAAATTATGTCAATCTTCTAATCATCTGTCAGATCAGTCATCCCTTTGTAATCTGTTACAGAAAAGCTCAGCATTGTCTACAGCCTCCTTCCAAGGCCCCCTCACAAATTCCCCCGTTCAACATAAGGAATTCATTTTCTACTCAGAGTACCTTTTGCTCCGATCGCATTCAATTCTGTGGATCTTGGTGACAAAGTATCCCTGAGAGCTATTACTGGAAATAGCAATAGGAAACAGTGGGACCTCAGAGCCTGTTAACTTCCTTATTTCAAAATCTTCTCAAGAGAGTGTGGGAAGGTCACTGAAGAAAAGAAGGCATATTTTAAAACACCTGAGATGTCTTCTCAAGCATCACACAGGCTTTGCAACCACAAAAAAAGGAATGCATCACCATTTTCTGGGGAAAAAATGGTAGGACTCAACCACAGAAAGGCTTGTTACTTTATGTCACTTTTAGAATTTCTTAGATTCGTACCTCTTGACCACCTAGAGCCAAAAAGAAATTTTTTTTCAATGTTTTGCATGCATGTGCACTCACACACTCTTGCACACACACACACACACACACACACACACACACAAATAGGCTAGACAGTCTGTGCAGCCTTTGTGATAGTGAAGTGAATATGGAAAGTATTGGCCGTTTAACACAGGAAATCTCAAGGGCAATCAGCACTCTGCTGCCAAAAGAGAGAAGGTTTATCTTGCCAGTCTTCTCATATCCTCCACAGAGATTCCTGGAGGTGAGTGTGGTCTTGCTTTAACCTAAGGCTTTGGTATGTGATTCTTGTCTCTCCTGTTCTATGAAAGACAGCCCTGGCAGGGAATCAGAATGATGTTTGATTCTGTACTGAGAACCATGATTTCAGTTGATAGCACAATCAGAAAATCTGAGAACTATCCTCCATGACCTACCTGGAAACTTTGATCCTTTGCCAGCTAAGAAACCATCTATGAGTGAGTCATCACTCACTTTAAAGGCTTCAATATGTTTAAGGCGAAAGTGAATGAAAAATGCTTATATCTAGATCAAGACTAACAATTTCATTATTTGTTGTTTCCTACAATTTGAATATTGCAAAACCTTGCTCAGATCCTCTGTTACATTTGTGATTTGTTTTGTGGCAAGACATGTGGGAAATCCCTCTACCTTTGGTAATCACTCAAAACACCATAAAACTTTCTACCCAGATACTCTGTCTCACAAGATATGGGTCATTATTAGGGGTCATTGAAGCCATAGCATTTATACAATACAGAAAACTATTTGTTTTGCACTCTCCTTCCAGAATCCAATAGGTTTTGTGTGTGACTTGGGCGTGGTGGGTGCCCATCCAGCATCCACTGAGCTTGAATCTTAATATAAGGACTTTATCTTAGTAGACATCTAAGTAGTAGGTCTTTCAGCAAAATCTGCATAATTTAAAGCAGTATTACACTGATGTTTCCAAGAGGATATTTTTAATTAAATAAAGTAACTTAAATATTCATAACTTTAATTCTTGCCTAGCCTGAATCAATTCCAACAGTTATATGTGACTATATTTAATCTTTACCTGAGGTGGTATTGATAGGCTTTGACTAGGCCAGGGGTATTACAGTTAGAGAGATGCCCTGTATCCTCTGAGGCCACTTTCATTATGTACAATCTGTTTTAATATGTTAAAAAATTAGTTTCTTATATTGAGGAGACATTAGTTTGTTGGTAATCTGTGGTTCATAACACTAGACAAGGCTTTCTACTTAGCAATGTAGATAGTTCTCAGAATTCTGGGCTATGAGTCAGATTGCAACAAGTCCTTGTTGCTCTCTCTGCCTACTGCTAATGGGTATGGAATGATTAACTCAGGGATTACTACAAGCTTGGTGTCATGTGAGAAATGAACAAGGGTGCGTCCTCAGCCTCTGTTTAACAGAGTTTACAGCCTTACTAAATTGTAAGAAAGTCAAAAGGACAGACATGAAATGAGAATTCAAGAAGGGTTCAGAGAGAAGTTAAGAGAACTTTCATCAAAGAAGTGGAGTGAGGCTTATGGTGGAACTGATATTTAAAACGGACCTTGAATAAAGAATACAGCCTAAAATTTAGAGAAAGGGAAGTTCACATGATGTGAAGAGTAAGAACATCAGAGATGGAATGATAACCTGAGTGGGGAATGAGGATACCGACTGACTTGACCAGAAGAGGAGGTGAAAGGTTAAAGATGTGTGACTATAACTATGACTGTGCAGCTCAGCCACACTCCTTTTTCATTCTGAGTATGTGGAAGGGTTTCTAGCAGACAGCCTATACTCAGTAACTTACTGAGTTCCACCAAGGAGGTTAGGAAAAGTGTTTCATAATGGGGCAGATAAGTTAGATAGGATGTGACAAATGAGTGAAGGTGTGCGCATGTGCATGCATGGTGTGTGTATACATATATAGTATTATTTATTGACTCTGTGTGTATGATTTGTGTGTGAGTGTGTGAGTGTGGGCACAAACATGTCACAGTGTGTATATGGAGGCTAGAGGTCCACTTTTTTAAAACGTATTTTTATTTTATGTTCACTGGTGTTTTTCCTACATGTATGTCTGTGTGAGGGTGTCAAAAGCCCTGCATCTGAAGTCATAGACGGGTGTGAGCTGCCATGTGGTTGCTGGTATCAAACCCAAGTCCTCTGGAAGAGCATCCAGTGCTCTTAACTGCTGAGTCATCTCTCCAGCCCATAGAGGTCCACTTTTGACAGTTGAATCTGACCTTCCAACATGGGATCTGGAAATTAAATTGATGTTGTCAGGTTTATAAGGTAGGGGTTTTGCCCTCTTAGCCATCTCAGTGTATGTATGAAGATGTGAAGATCTTGAAATCATGAAAATATCATACATAGTACCAATGAATAATGATGCTTGATAAACAAGTGATAGAACAGAAAGAACAGCATCTTTGGAATCAGATGAATCGGTTTGATGACTATGGGCAAACTGTGAAATGTTCTACGCTTCCATTTCTTTGCAGAAAAGCAGAATGCAATCCCCACCTTGTACGACTATAGAAAAAGTGAACTGAAATGGTAGAGAACACGTTCCCAGCATGGACTGTGGGATTGTTTGGTTTTATTAGTTTTGCTTAGTTAGAGAGTGGTTCAAATGGGACAGACAAGGAAGACTGACAAGCAGTTGGCCTGGTCAGTTCAGCGTTATGGTAAACATCTAAGAGAGTCAACTTGACTTGGAATAAAACTGTCTTTGGGACACAAGGCAATTAGGATGAGAATAATTATGCTTTGATGCAAATAAGAGAGGCTTGTTTGTAAATCAAAAAATACAGTTTCTGGAAAAAAAAAACTTGATTTCCAGCCATCTATTCCTGTGTAAGCATAATTACACTTCTCAATTACTTTTCTGCTGGTTTAACATTTCTTTTGGTGTGGTTATCAAACCTATGGCCCCGTAATACCCACCAAGTGCTCCGTCACTGAGCTGTGTCTCCATCCTCCCAATTACTCCCTGAAGTGTCCTTTCAGAGGGTTCTGACTTCATTATCAACCCTTCATGGAGTTTTCTTTTTAAATGAACAAAGCAGATGTTGTGGGAAAACAATGCATATGTCTAATGCTGTGACAGTCCAAGGAGAGAAACACTTGGAAAGTTATGTTCAAGTCAAGCTCAAGAATTGTTTTACAAATTGTCTTCAAGTGAACTAGAAGAACACTGGTTTATTTTGGCAAATGATGACTCAGACAGAGGGTTCTTCTTGAAGCACCAGTTCAGCCCCTGCAATATTTTTTTCCTTTTATGTAAAGTAGTTTTTTTCTTTACATACTATGTCATGATTACACCCCCAGCTCCTCCCCACCTCCCCTCTTACCTAGATCTACCTCCTTTCGGTCTATCATTCAGAAACAAACAGGCTTCTATGGGATGATAATAAAATAAAATATAAGATAAAACAAAACCTAAGACATCAGAATTGGACAAAAGGAGCAAACAGGAGGGGAAAAAAGCCTAAGAGAAGGCACAAGAAACAGAGAACCATTCTTTCTCACACTCAGTAATCCCATAAAAACACTAAGCTGAACACCATATATACCCAAAGGACCTTTAGGCTAAAGAAAAAAGAAAATGATATATAAATAAAATAAAAAGAGTAACAAGATAATATTTTTAAAGGGCAGTGGGAACCCTAACATGATATTACGAAATAAGGGTCTCCTAAGATGCCACTGAGTTCATTTTTCTGTTGTCCATCTACTGCTGGGCATGGGGCCTGTTCTTGGATAGTTTGTTTCCCCCAGTGAGACTCCCTTGTAGGAAACTAATTTTTCATTTGTGAGTCGTCATTTGGAGATGATAGCTTCTGGGTTAGAGATGGGGGGCATGTTTTCATCTCTCCTTTTAGCCCTAGGACCTCAACTGGTGCTGACCAGTGCAGGAGCTGTACATGCTGCTTCTTCAGTCTCTGTGAGCTCACATGTGTATTGATCATGTTGATTTAGAGCACCACGGGGTTTTTTTTTTGTTTTTTGTTTTTTTTTGTTTTTTGTTTTTTGGGTTTTTTTTTTTTTTTGGTTTCCTCCATCGTCTCTAGTTCTTACACTCCTTCTACCTCCTCTTCCACAGGATTCCCTGAACCCTGGGGGGAAGGGTTCAGTGGAGACATCCCATTAGGGATGAACTTTCCAAAATCTCTCACCCTGCATAATGTCTGGCTGTACGGCTCTGTATTCGTTCTCATCTGATACAGGAGGAAGTATCTCTGATGATGGCTGGGAAAGGCATTGATCTTCTTCCCTGGCCCAAGTCTCTGGTACAGTTTTTAAACAATATATAAACATGAAAAAAATCGAATACTAGAGATTAGGGAAATAGCTTAGTCAATGTATTAATTGTATTTATGTTGTGATAAAATTGTACAATTTAAAGCAACTTAAGGAAGAAGGTTCATTTTAGCTCACACTCCCAGAAGACTAGAGTCCATAATGGTAGAGAAAGAAAGGAAAAAGATAGTAGTATCAGGAATACGGTTGATCATAATTTATCTGTACATGAGACAGAGACAGAGAGAGACAGACAGAGAGCAGGAAGTTGGGCAAGGCTATAAATCCTCCAAGCCTATCCCCAGTGATATACTTCTTCAGCAAGACTGCACTTCCTAGCGGGTCCATAACCTCTCCGAATCAGCTCTACCAACCAGACATCAAGTTCTCAAACACAGGAGCCTATAGGAGACATTTCTCCATCAAAACATCACAGTCATTATAGTGCTTGTTGATTAAACATGAGGACCTGAGTTCAAATCCCCAAATCTGTATAAAAGTCAAGTGTGGAAGCATATGCTTGTATCATCGAGCTGGATGTTGGAGACAGAAGGATCCCACAGAATCATTGGGTAACCAGTCTTCCTAAACTGGTAAGGTCCAGATTCATTTAGAGATAAGCTCAAATGATACATTTGAGAGTGATTGAGGAAGTCACCCAACACATTTGACTTCTGGCCTCCACACATACACACACACACACACACACACACACACACACACAAAAGATTAAATACTGATTTATATTGACCACAACATTTGCTTAGGCTGTCAATAGTAGGAAACAATGTCAGTATGTACTAGTAAAGGAAAAAGAGATCAACTGTCTAAAGTGTAAATGTTTTCCCTGGAGCTACTTGTACAAGATACCTCCCAAATTCACTTCTAATTATAGGAAAAGAAACAAAGATGAGTCATTTTTGTGTACTCTTTTAACAAAATAATAAATCTCACTAGGAAATAATCTTAATTTTATTTTTATTGAAAAATCCTTTGCCTTTGGGATTTACTCAAGCACCCTGAAAGGTGAAATATTTGTTCTGAGTCACACAGGACTGAAAAAAAAAATTGATCTGCTGTACATTTCCTCAAATAAGCTAATGATAAATGATCAATGATGCTGAGAAAGAATCTAAGTGAGAGTAGAGTGAATATGAATTCCTCCACAGCTATATATGTGCAATCTATGGGCAGAGTGAGTCTTTTCCTGTCTAATAATAAATCTAAAAGCATGAAGACAATAATATGTGGAGTTTCATGGTTTGGGTGTCTTCTCTGTACAATGATTGAGAAGATAAATATGTCCCCACACGAAGAATTCTGCTGTCTTGCAAACAATTCTCTTCAATTCCTTATGGTGCCTTGTTTCCAGCGAAAGGAAGAGAAAAGAAATATGTGTGTGGCGCACCCTTATTTTAAACATTTTCAGTGGGGCCTCAGAGCATCAAGGATGAAAATCTAACCCCAGGAATACGGCAAGCAATGCATCTGATCCTGCCTACTATGCAGGATCAGGTCTTGGTTTCCTCAGATGTGTGTCCGTGGGCCAGTGTGAATAAATCACGTGATGTTGCCTGACTTTTCCTCCTCAGGTGCAGGCCACTGCCTCCCGGGATGACAACAGTTTGTTTGCTTCACCTTCCCATGGCTCACCTTCTGATCTTCCGCTCCAATCTCCATGGGTTCCATTCTTCCACAGCAGCTCTCACTCCAAGTCTCTCTGACTGTTTTACTCTCCTTCTGTTTCATTAGAATATGAGCTTCGTGAAAGGAGAGGTAGAACTTTTACATCTCTAGCATACAGCGTAACGGGAAGCTACAGAGTCTAACAGATGAGAAGAGTGAGGCTTAAGTCAATTTCAGGTAGACATCCCTTAAGAAAGGTTTTGAGACTATCTGACATCAGGTACAATCCCATAGGACACCAAGTTTCCCAATGATCATTGTGACTGTGCAGTTGCTCACTATAATTAACTCTCAGGATGCAGCATTTAAAAAAAAAAACTTCCTTGGACCGGCAAGAATGGTTATCTGAGTTTGATTTTGTAATTGTATGGTGGAAGGAGGAGACGACTGAATGCAAGCTGTGTTCTGACTTGCACCTGTGCTGTGGCACATAAGCATGCATACACCCCAGGCACAGACACATGGACACACACGCACACACACACACACAAACACACTAAACAAATGTAAAAATATTTTCTTAAATATATACTTTGGCCTCTAATTCCTCCCCCAGATAAGAATTACCAGGAGGACACCTGAGCTCCAGATACACCAGAAATTTCACCTTGTTGGCAGGCTCTGTAAAGGCCCTCTCTCCTCTGAAAGACACTGTCTTCTATTCACCTCAGAAGAAAGCGTGTTTTGCTTCTTCACTTTGCTGAAGGTGATTTGATGAAAACAGGGTACCTTTTCTAGAGAATTCGGGAAGTGATGGAAATAAAGTATAAATACCCAGAAATGATATCTACCAAGAGACCATTATACCAGGCACATAAGTTTCATATGGCTCTGTCATATAAACTTAAAAACTGAAAAATAAAGGTTTCATGTGGATATACTGGGGTCTCCCCACCTCCAGCCCATGGTAAGCTCCTGAAATAGAGATAAAGGTAGGGACTCACCAAGGACATTTTAGCTGAATGGAATACCAATGAAGAGCTCAGGATCTTTGAGGAGAGCTGTGCAAAGCAAATATCTTGTTCCTGCTGGCGATTTTTGGAAAATACATCCTTCTCATAATACTTTGCATAGAACCACACATCTTCAGTCAATTTGCATAGTCTGTAAAAGCAATTCACAATTGTACTCATAAGTAGAGTTACCTTAGCACTGGCACACTGCATGTGTGGTGCACATACATATATATTGTGTATACACGCTTATATTTGCTATGGCTAAAATTACATAGACAACTATGTGTCTGCCCAATGGATTTCTATTGCTGCAATTCAACATCTGCTGATACGGTCCGTAACTTATCACACTAAATATTCATTAGTCATTTTCTGCTTGTTCAGTCTTTACAAAAGTAATTGAACTCTGTAACTAACTGTCATTCTTCTTCTGAAATTATTTCATCAGAAGTCCCAGGGCTTTTTGTTCCTCTAGGCATTGTTTTTCTTTGAATTGAAGAAAAAAATGACAACTGATTGTTATGATATTAGAAGTTACCTTCAAGAGTGTTCAAAGGGAGCACCTTTAGTCATAATGAAAAAAAGGCGGCAATACAAGGGAGTTCACTTGTCTCCTAGTATCAATGAAAGAGGTGGTAATACAAGATAGTCTACTTGTCTCTTAGTATTAATGAAAGACAGGAGGTAATACAAGGTAGTTCACTTGTTTCCTAGTATCAGTGAAAGAAAGGTGGTAATACAAGATGGTCTACTTGTCTCCTAGTATTAATGAAAGACAGACGGTAATACAAGGTAGCTTACTTGTCTCCTGGTATTAATGAAAGACAGGCGTTAATACAAAATAGTCTACTTGTCTCCTTGTATCAATGAAAGACAGGCAGAAATACAAAGTAGTCTACGTGTCTCCTAATATCAGTGAAAGACAGGCGGTAATACAAGGTAGTTCACTTGTCACCCATTTCTCATATAATAGACAAGCTGCGTTAAAGGTATTTATTATTGGGTTGTGTCTTGTCTTCTTCCATTTTGTTGACATTAAAGAGTGTATGGCATGGGAGTTGCAGGAGACCTTTCTATGTCACTCATCTCTACCACTCTGAAAATGTAGTCAGGGAGGACCTGTATGATCATTCTACCTCTAACAGAAGAATGCACGTAAGAGAATCAAGAGGAGGTGAAATCATCAACCTGGGCCCCATAAATCTGAGGGGAAAGTGTTGTCTCTGTTGCACTGAGATCACACTCTCACAGAAGAAAGAGTCTAGGAAGCCTTGAAAATCCAGCTTCTTCAAACTCACAACTGAACTTCTGGCAGTTCCCCCGGAAAAATAACCCACATTAGAAATCGGGAAGGAATCATGTGTTCTTCATAAAAACTGCCCAATTTAAGGGATGTCTATTCTGAAATTTTCATTGGTTTAAAAGTGTATTTGAAGATACCTTACTGAAAAGTCAGTTTTAAGGACTAAAAAGATGGCTCTATCATTCAAACGCTTGCTGCACATGCCTGGGAGCCTGAATTCAGATCAGTGGTACCCACATAAAAGGCTGGTTGCAGCCCATGTGTGCTTGTATTCCTAGTACTGGGGAAGTGAAGACAGGAGGGTGTCAGAAGCTTGTGACAAGCCAGTCTAGCTGAATTGGTGAACTCCAAGTTCAGGGAAAGAAGCTGTCTCAGAAACTAAGGTGGACTGTGATAGAGGCAGGTAGCTGATGTTGCTCTCTGTCCTGACACATAAATTAATAAAAAAAGTAAGTAAAAATCATGTTTTTATACTTACCATGAATTGAAATCAGAAGTGTGTGTGTGTGTGTGTGTGTGAGAGAGAGAGAGAGAGATAGAGAGAGAGAGAGAGAGAGAGAGAGAGAGACTATGTAGGAAAATATAAATCAATATTTTAGATCTGGAGTAGAATTCTGACAAAGCATAGAATTTTGGCTGAGATCTTCATATTATTCTCTTTTTTCTTTACTCAATAGAAACAGAAAACAACTTTGTAGGGGTCATAATGTCTTGTTTTGTGTTTTTTTTGTTTTTTTTTTTTTGTTTTCGGTTTTTTTTTTTTTTTTTTGAGACAGGTTTTTTTTGTGTAACTTTGTGCCTTTTCCTGGAACTCACTTGGTAGCCCAGGCTGGCCTTGAACTCACAGAGATCCACCTGGCTCTGCCTCCCGAGTGCTGGGATTAAAGGCATGCACCACCAACGCCCGGCCATAATGTCTTTAAATGCAAAATATCTCCTAATTATTAAAAAATTTCTTCATATTATAAATTAAATTGAAATATGTATTAGAATATAGACTGTCACCACATTTTTGCCAACAGATGTTTTTATCCATGGGTACTGAGAATGAAATTACTGATGCTTTTCTTAATTCAGAATACATTTTCATTTTGTCTTCCATGCACTCTAGCCAGATGAGTGGGCAGTTATTTTGAAGATTGACAGTCTGCTCCAAGTTTTGGAATACAGACAAATCCCCCAAGAAAGAACAGAAAAGACTTGCAATCCTAGTTCAGAGTGTGGAGAATATGTGGGCTTTCGTAATAAAACAACACTTGAGGAAAAAACGTATCCTGGCATGGCTATTTATTGATGTTGCCATCTTGGGGAAGTTGTTGCTGCTGATGCTGCCTTCATTTCCCCAGTTTTATGATGGGGTAGTGGACACCTCCCAGAGCTGTGCTGCTAGTGATGAATGAGTACATTACTTCATTTTGCACCTGACAAATTTCTTTTTTAATTCATTTATTTTATTTTATGTATATTGATATTCTGCCTGCATGTTGATGTGAGGGAGTCGGATCCCCTTAAACATGAGTTACAGACAGGTGTGAGCTGCCATTTGGGTGCTGGGAATTGAACCTGGGTCCTCTGGAAAAGCACCCAGTGCTCTTAACCACTGAGCCATTTCTCCTGCCCAATGCCTGACAAATTTCATGAGCTTTCAATCAGTAGTATTTCCCATGTCCTGCCCTCTCTTCTTCTCCACTGCTTATAGTTGTTTCTTTATTGTAATGACTTTTTTTTTCTATTCTGAAACAGACAACTGATGGACAACCCTGACTTCTGATAAGTATGGAATCCATGGTACCACAAACACATCCTGTTTCTGGGCCTCATGAATTAGTTTTTCATCATTACTGGACAAACAGGAGCATCCTGGGTGTTACTAAATGGAAGAACTGTTAGGTGAAATGCTCCATCAATCCCAGATACGCCACCACAAAGCCATGTGCCATCACTGGAATCTGTTGACCTAGTTACGCCATCTCCAATTCTATTCCTGATAGCCTATAATTAGGATGGTCTGAAATAGCCTGAAAACACTCAGTGCCAGCATTTATCCCAAAAGGCAAGTCGCAAAACCTTCAATAAGGCCTTTTCTGAAATTTGCTTTTAAATCAACAGATTTGACAACATTTCAACATGGAGAGAGATGGAAAGGAGTGAGGAAAGAGGTGAGGTAGCCAGAGAGAAGTCAGAATGAGAGGGGAAAAAGGGGGAAGAGAGGGGGTAGGAAGGGAAGAGAGGAGAGGAAAGAGGAGAGGGAGAAAGAGAGGGAAATAATTTCTCATTTTTGTGTGTTTCATCAAAATGCAAAGCAAGGTCTTTCCCAAATTCATTAGCGGGTATCTCAGATCCATGCAAAAAGGCTGGGAGAGTCACCCCAAATAAAACAACCCCAATAAGTAAATAAAACAAACAAATCTTTACATCAACACAGTTTCTGCTTTTATGTCTGGGTCTAGTACGAACGGAGAAGCACTCCAGAAGAACTAAGCATGAATATAACAGTATTTTCAACCCCAAATGTCCCTCTACCCTCTCCTCCCACCCACCCCCCACAAACAGAGCTTCAGAAATGCAACACCTATCAAATATTTCCTCAGAAATGCCAGATTGCTGGGATTTTAAAGAGTTCCACTTTTTTTCTTCCCTTTTTGACATTTAGACAGATTGAATTTGAGAGAGGAAGTGACTCTGAGTCCAGACTGCCCCGCACCACTGTCAGAGGAAATAACCGAAGCAAAATGAAGTGATAATATACTGTAGAATATTTAACAGAGAGAATGAAGCAGGAAAAATGGCAATCTGAGACTACACAACTGGTCCCCAAAATAAATGCAGTCTCCTGTGTGACATCAGACGCCAGCCAACTACAGGAGATCATGAAATAGTAGAATTACCTTGCTCTGTGGGCTGTATGTTGACATAGGAGCACTTAGACCCCAATAGTCTGGGGAGCTGGCTCTTTCCCCCCAGTTTCTGCTATCATTTGTCACAGAGCCTGTCAACTTCCCTCTCTACCCCTTTCTGTATATTCAACAGCGAGAGAGCTAGCAAGTGACCACCTTAATGACTGCAGCATGTTGTGGTGTGAGGCCTGACAGATAAAGTACAACCCTAGGCCCTTATGTCACAGCGTGAATGAAGTCAGAAAAATCCAAGGGAGGATATTAGCAAGGCTCTTTCCATTCTGGAGAAGACTCAAGGTGACTAGGGACATTGAGATTTCCTGCCCAAGGAAAGATTTGATAAATAGGGTGGTGAAGGAAAAACACAGCCCCCTTCTGTGAGTTTAATGAGAAAACTGCCACCTCCTGGGGAATGAAGGAAGAATGCTGAGGTAGGATCTTCGCATCATGCAAAAGTTGAAACTCTGGCAAAAGTTTCTTCATCTTTCTTCTGCTGAAAACGCCAGAGAGGAGAGTCACTTGGAAGAGGGAATTGTTTTAAAGAATCTTGCCACCTCTTATTCACAAATGAGTGGAGACTGGTACCTGAGTAGGTCAGTTTGTCCATGTGGGTGATTGAAAGTTCTTTGCTGGCAAATTACCTCTCCATCTTCATACTGAGGCTTCCAGGTATCTGACTCTGCTACCCACCAAGCCTGAGACCATCACTAACCAGAGGAC